>CAJHQP010002098.1:0-93975 GCA_905132765.1 Moricandia arvensis
AAGAGAGATAAAATAATAGTTTTAATTATTATTATTTGATTTTATCATAAAATTTACACATCATAAATTATTTTTCAAATTTTTTTTATTTTAAAACAAATACATTAATTATATTTTAAAATATCAATTTAATATACAAATTAAAAATTAAAATATCGTACATTTATATAAATAAAATTGAATAAAAAACGGTCCAAAAAGTTATTGAAAATTTATATAAATATGCAGTTTATATATATCATATATATATTGGTATCAATCATATTTATTTTTAAATTGATTTTGGTGTTTTTCAACATTAATTTGATACTTTAAATTTTTTTATGAAATATCCAAATTAATATGATTAAAAACAATAAATTAACTGAATGAAACAAATATATATTTAAATTGTACGTTATTATAAGAACTAGTATATCTTTTATGCTAAATAGAACTACTCAACTAGTATTGCACAACAAAACTCATGTATCAAGAAAATGTTTTTAAAATAAAAACTTTCAGGTTTACAAAAGTGTCTAGACATCATTGAAATCTTCTTAAAAAAATGAAGATTTTTTTATAAATGTTATAGTTTGATTGTTAATGTAGTTCATAAGTGAAAAACGGAATGAATATTGGATAGTAGATAAAAATATAAAGAATGTAGGATAATAATAGGGCGGCGCGCGTGAAAGAGCATTGGGATGTAAAATTCCTTGTACGCTTGAAGAAGTTTATGTCGTCGGTATCCTTGGTTGTCTTCAGTGCCATCTCCACGTCCATAAAGTTTGATACTACTGTCTTTTTTTTTTTCTAATTACTTATTTTATTCTTACTCTCATTAGTTTACGTGGAGTATCAACAAAATTTGTGTATTCTCATTTTGGCCCTTCATCTTATTTTTGTCGCCCAGACCAATCTAGATTTCATATCCTAAACAATAAATATTAATTAGTTCGATCAATCTTAAAAATGTGAGATACGGTTGGTTGCATATATATTTATTAGAGTTTTCTTAGATTATAAGATATAACGTAGTGTGATTAAAAAGAAAAAAAAAGATTACGTTGTTGCAGATAAGGTCTCAGATCAATGCACCATTATTAAAAGCTACAAAATATAATACGTATTTAAAATCATTATTAAAGTGGGAATAAATAATAAAAGGTTAAGCAACGTGTGCAAACAAGATTGTGCGGGGCGTTTACATGGCTAGGACACACGCTTATAGTAAGGTATCAGATCTAATACCAACACAGATTTTTTTCCTCCTTTTGTCTTCTTACCAATCCCAAGTCGGCCATTTAACCAACTTAATATCATATATTGCTTGTTTGCTACCCTCTTTTTGACCATTCAATCACAGTACCATAATTAATATTTAAATTCTAATACAACACTTTGTGCCAGCAAACGATTAATTAAATCAGTGGTTCTAATGAAGTTTACTTGACATTAGGATGCGGCTAAACCAATAAATTGAGAATTAATAAAACTAATTTTACTTTTAAAATAATTTTACTAGAACAGTTTAAGTGTTCAAAAAATTAATTTAATATTTACGTAATTTTTTTATCAATAACGCTAAACCTTTAATATCTTTTAGAACACAAAGTAAACCTTGCAAAATTAACTACAGACCATGTAAGGTATCAAATTATTTCTTCAAAAATACATATTAATGGAATATGAATTTAAATCTACAAATTAATATGGTATTTTGGATCAAATATTCTCAATGCAATTGTATAAAAATATTAATCCTAAAATTGGGTTGGAGCGAAAGAACAGATATTGGTGAGTAAATTTAGTTAAAAAGGTTCAAACCCATGCCGAAAGCCCACGACAGTTGCTTTACCTGGGACACAATACGCTGTTGTCATTGTTACTTTAAGGGGAACGGTGGCGCTTTAAAATGTGGTAACGTGACAGACGTCAACATCAATAAGATGGTGGTCGGCTTAAGTGCGCTGATATTCCCCGGGGCGGCGGCGAAGTGGGTCCCCATGCTCAAAAGTGCTATGTTGACGCGGGCGTAGCCACGTGTTGGTGTTGTGGTTAGTAACCCCAGCATCCCCCCAAACACCTTTTTTGAGCTGAACAAAACAAGGACCACTTATTCATTTACGTATTATATATATCAATGTAAACAATTCGTGTCTCTATATTATAGTATTTGTTTATTTCATTAATGTGGGAGGCTTCGCCGTACGTTAAAGTGCCGTTAGGTAGCTGAACTGTGTTTCCATGAAACTCTCAAAAGGCAGCTTATTGGGTTTCACGTGTCCGTTTCTGAACATTTAATGAAGGCCGGCAACTTATTTATTTATTTAATACAGAAAAATTCTTAACAAATACAACTGAATTTTATTTTCATAAAATACAAAACTTTTTTTGATTCCCCGAAAACTAACCAGACTATAATTTTAGGTTGTTAGAAAAATACATTAAACTTTTTGAAAATTGAAGGTTTAAGCACATCGATTTCTTAACACCGTTAACTCTGTTTAACAGAATGTTTAAACGTCGTTAGAGAGTTAATTGAACACGTGCTGAGCCGGTTAAAAACTCGGGCTCCTTCACAAAAATCCCCAAATCGGAATGAACAAACCCTATTTCATATCTGCCCAAAATCAAACACCCTAATTTGTTCTGATATCTCTTCTTCTCCAAATCGTGTTCTTCTTGTTCTTCTTCTTCAGTGGCTATAAACTCGCGTCGATCTCCATGTTATCAGAGAGATAAAGAAGATGAGGTGATTTCATTTTCGAAACCGTGGTCTTCTCTTCTTATTGCTTTTTATTGATTTGAATTCGATTATGATTTTAATTCGATTTTGATTGAAATTTGATTGTAGTGAAGAGGTAATGAAGGTTTATCTACACTATGGAGGCACCATGGAGCGCAAAGAAAACATCTTTTCCTATCAGGGAGGATTTGTCAACAGAGATATTGTAATCGATCCGGATTTCATGACATGGTCAATGTTGAAGGGTTCTGTGAAGACAATGGTCAGGTGGGTCTGTGAAACATGTTTGGTACAAGTTTCCTCAAGAGACGATGGATTTGGGTGAGAGAGATTCCTGAACTCACTTCAGATGCTTGTATAAATCAGATGTGTAGTGAGGCTGTGAAAGTAGGTGGAGTTGATATTTATGTTGAGCAAAATGTGGTGGAAAGGGTTTGATGAAGAAGTAGAGAAAGATGGTGAAGACCAGAGACGTGAAGAAGACAGACACGAAGAAGACAGAAGTGAAGGATGATGTAGATGATGAACGGTCGGAACAATGGAGAACAGTCAAATGCTGCTGATGACGTAGAGGAAGAAATCATCGAAGACGGAGGAGATAATATTCCACTTCTGTCACTCTTTGGGGATATCTGTGATGAGGAAGTGCAAGGTGAAGCTAATGATGATGAGCAAGTTAGAGGTGCAGGGAATGATGATGAGCAAGTTAGAGGTGCAGCGAATGATGATGAGCAAGTTAGAGGTGCAGTGAATGATGATGAAGAAGAAGAATCTGAGAGACAGTTAAAGGATGTTGAACGTCCGGCTCCTGCTCCTGACACTGACCGATGAATGGGGAATACTTCAGTCGAGAGAAAAAACACATCTCGAGAACAAGATACAGCAACGAGAAGCCTCCTTACCTGTGGTTAATGCAGACATTCAAGAGTGGAGAGGAGTTCAAAGACCAGCTGTTGCGCTATGTTCTGAAGACAAACTTTGATGTGAAGCTTTGTAGATGGGAGAAGACAAAGCTGGGAGCCATTTGTACAAAAAAAAATTGTGATTGGAAGATTTTTGCGGCAGTTGAGAAGCCAAAGGGAAAGTGGATGGTGAAGTCTTATGTAGATAAACATAACCATCTCAAGAGTAGCAAAGCAAGGATGTTGAAGCAGGGGTACAATTGCAAGGTTGTATAAAGATGAAGCAAGAAGAAGGCCTGATATTAAGTGGACTGACATCAAGGATGAGATAATGATGAGGTACAGTCTCAGTTTCGAAAGTGGATATGCACGAAAGCAAGAAGAATGGCTTTAGATTTGGTTATAGAAACGCAGAGAGAACAGTTTGCCAAGCTGTGGGATTATGAGAGGGAGCTTCACCGTTCAAATGAAAAATATCAAACTGAGATTGTTCTATTCCTCGTGAAGATGGTAAGTTTGTCTTTGATAGATTCTATATTTGTTTTGAGACTTTGAGGAACACATGGAGCGTTGTTGCCGGACCTATTATTGGACTTGATGGGGCGTTTAATGAAATGGGAGTTAAAGGGTGAGATTCTTGCAGCTGTTGGACGAGATGCGGATAATAGGATTTATCCTATAGCTTGGGCAATAGTTAGAGTGGAGGATAATGCATCATGGGCTTGGTTTGTTGATAAGTTGAAGTCTGACTTGGATTTGGGGCTAGGAAATGGATTCACTATCATGTCCGACAAGCAGAAAGGTTTGGTTAATGCTGTTGCAGACCTTCTTCCCCACGCAGAGCATCGCCATTGTGCTAGACACATTTTTGCAAATGGGAAGAAGGTTTATGGAGCATGCAGAGTATGAAGATTATTTCTGGCAATTGCATACAGCTTCACTAAAGGTGATTATGAGTTCAATTTGCATGCGTTAGAAGTGTTGATGTAAAAGCACATGTAGACTTGCTGAAAACAGAACCGAAGACTTGGTGTAGAGCGTTTTCATGTCCACATGCACGATGCCCGAAGATGGTTTGCAAACAACCTCTCCGAAAGTTACACAGAACAATCAGGGAAGCTCGTAAGGTTGCCACTGATTAACATGCTTGAGGAGAATTAGGCGACTTGCAATGAAGCGCATCTCTCGAAGGCGTGAGAAATACAGTGGCTGCTCGACTCACTTTCCACCGAACATCATGGAGATTTTTGAGCAAACCGCAGAGCAAGTAACCACTGCACAGTCATTAAAAGTAGTGAGAGCTTATATGAAGTCACTGAATTCGATTGTAGCTACGAGGTATGTCTTCCAGAAAAGCATTGTGCTTGTAATCGATGGGACATCACAGGGATTCTCTTGCCAGCATGCTATTTATGTCATAAATGAGCATAACAAAGAGCCTGAAGAGTGAGCTTCATACTATCCTCTCAATCTTTGTATTATTTTTTTTAGCTATTTAGGTTCTAACTATCTTTGTCTTTGTTTTTTTAGCTTTGTTGATCCTTCTATCTGACATCAAGGTGGAAGACACTTACAAGAACAACATAAGACCTGTCAACGGAGAGAGATTGTGGGAGAAGACAGGTAAGCACCTATTCAAATCCCTGAAAAAAGAAGGATGCCAGGACGTCGAAGATTATGATAGAATCAAGGAGGCACATGAGTCAAAGACAATCCAACAAAGGTCACAAGAGAAGGAAGAAGGATGACATGTAGCAACTGTCAGCAACTGGCATAACTGTGGAACTTGTACTCTACAAGCTGCTCCTGAACTTCCTAACGTGAAAAGAGGACGACAAGAAAGACTCCGTTAGTTACAAGTTGATTTGCATATTTCTTTGTTGATGTGTATCTATGTAACTTAATATATGCTTTTCTAATAAGGATGATCCTGGAGCATTCAAAATGCACCAAAGAGGAAAGAGGAATGCTCAAAGCCAGTCCACACAAATACCGGTAGCACACAGCCTTGTATTGATCCACAACCTTCAACAGCTCCACAGCCTTCAATGCTCCAACTACTAGAGGGAGAGGGCGTGGTCGATGTCGTGGACGTGGGAGAGAGCGTGGTCGAGGTCGTGGACGTGAGTGTGAGGCCTCATGTTCCAAGAGAGCCTGCTTGCTATATTGGTCCTTACTCTGGTCGTGTCTTTGAGGTATGGGGACCTACTGCTGTGAGTGCGTCCAGAATTCCACAAGCTCTCAACAACAACCTCAAGACTCTTAGGCTCTATCACTTTATCATCATCTTGTATTGTGCTTTTCTCACTTCTAAAACTCTGTAGGATGATCTTCGCTTTTCTCACTTCTAAAACTTTGTAGGATGATCTTCTTTTGGTTGGATGTGAGAAATAAACTTCATCACCTTCTATCACTTCTCTTGTTCGATGTTTCTTGTTGGATGTGTTTTTAAGATTATCTATGATATATTTTCTTAAGGCAAAATACAGGAAGAAGACACAAAATGTAACAACAACCAACATAAACTTCATTGATAAAGGAAGCAACTACAACACCATAACTAACCAAACACATCCATCGAAAATACAAACCAAAAAACAGACACTTAATGAAACATGACAAACCGAAACATAAACACAAATTCTAATGAAACATGATAACAAAGACACAAACCAGAACTACTTCTTCAGCATGCTAAAGACAATGATGATTGTGATAACAATGAAGCCTCCCCACGAAAGACCAAGGAATTGCCTTAGCAATTTCTCCTTCTCAACTGCTGTTATAAGTGCAATTTCAAGTTTTTTCTTCTCCTCTGCGAGTCTGTCCCCTTCCTCCAACAATAATGCAGTCGAATCTCCAGTTGTGACTTGTTGAGAAGTTGACCTAACACACTGTTGAAGAGTTTTGATTTCTTCTCTCTGACGATCCATCACTCCCTGGCCTCCAATAAACTCTGTTTCTGCCAATCATTTTGCTCCTCCTTATCAATCCACTCCACGAACCCATGAGAATCACACAACCAAAACCTTCGACCAGGATTGTCATCTGTCCATGGCTTTCGCCATACTCGATCTCTTCTTGCAGAAGCATAAGGGACCGTCGAACTTCTTCTTATAGTATGACTTGCACCTGAACTCGAGCTTTCACTCTTAGCCATCGATTGTTAACTCGATTTGGAGGATTTCAGAGAAAAAAGAGACAAGAACGAAATTAGGGTTTGTTCATCCGATTTGGGGATTTTTTGTGAAGGAGCCCGAGTTTTTAACCGGCTCAGCACGTGTTCAATTAACTCTCTAACGACGTTTAAACATTCTGTTAAACAGAGTTAACAGTGTTAAAATCGATGTGTTAAACCTTCAAATTTCAAAAGTTGATGTATTTTTTAAACAACCAAAATATAGTCCGTGTATTTTCGGGGAATCAAAAAAATTTGTGTATTTTTATGGCAAATAAAATTCAGTCTGTGTATTTTAAGAATTTTTCTTAATAAAATTATAATTATTTAAATAATGTTATTTGAATTTGTTATTATTGCCCCCGTTCCCCATCACACTGTCACATTTCACATTCAGCGGCTGTTAGCTGAATAACAAGAGAATGAAGAGAGTTTGTTATATGATGAAAATGTGAATATGTTAATTTTGTTAAATTTTCTTTACAAGGTAAAGACCTTTGAATAGACGCTAACCAGAACAAGATAATCAACACTTACATTATACTATACTGAACTATTATTCTAATAGTCTTCTTAAGAAGACAATTGAGATTGAAATAAGTCCCTTTTTGTCCATAAGAGAATGAAACTGTCCACACTGTAATAGTTTGGTAAAGACATCTACAATTTGATTACCAGTTGTGACATTTAACGTTTTGATCAAAACTATTATTAGCTTGTCTGGAACTTTATGACAATCAACTCCAAATACTTAGTTCGTTCATAAAAAACTGGCATTGTTCGTTATATGTATAGCTGTAGTTGAATCACAGAAGAATGCCATATGAATCTGTTTGTCGTACATCAAACTCTTTAAGTCTGTTAACCAGCCATTGGACTTCTCAAACTCTAGAACTTATCGTTATGTATTCAAATTCTGCAGATTGATTAAGATATTTTATCTTTTTTCTTTAACTTCCAGAATACCAAGGAACATAAAATAGCTATTGATCTTTCATTTCTTTGCAAGCACCTAATCAACATATGTGAAACCTTAAGGACCAAATCATTTGATACATGTTTATTTTGTCATTTACATATAAAACTTCAAAATTTAACATATAATCACTGGTTTATAACCTTGAAAATGAAAGAATCATCTATTATTCACGTTCTTACACAAAAATTCAGGATTAGTCAGGTTACTTAACGTTTTCGGATATAAACCTAACCCGACTGATACTTATCAATATTCATCGGCTAAAATCTTCATATCTAAAACCAAGCTGAACCGGTCCATTTCGTGTTGGGGTCTGGTTCGGATATTCTCGGTTTGGGTACGGTTAAAAAAACGCAGGCCTAGTTTTTCCTCTTGAAGTTCATGATCGGTCCAAATTAATTACCTGATGATTCGCAACAATACCCCTTTTCTTCTCGTTTTGAAACCATTCGCAAAGAACCAACCTATATCCAGACAGGAATAACAAACCCAGCCTGAGTAAAAGCATCAGAAAGTCTCGTAGAACCCATTTAACGGCCCATGTAAAGAGTATCATGCAACATGATCAATTAGAAATATTTTTCGGCTGTTTATTATAATTACAGTTTTAGCAAAAAATAAAAGTCATAGGTGCGCGCGAAGAAGTCAGTCATGGCCGCAAACAAAGCGGGCGTGGAAGCTGACATGCAACTCATGACGTTCGTGTCATCTTCCCCACACTCTCTCGCTCTGTCAAACAAGATTTTTTCATATATGCATTTACGCCTCTTCCTTATTCCATTAACATATTAATTTATAATCGTGTTCCTCATCTTCGAGCCATGACTGGTAAGGAAGTTCTCCATACATGAAGGAATCCATCAAGGTATTGATTCTTTCTTCTTTCCCACGGTTACCTGAAAAAATCCCTTGAACCAAACCAGCCATTATAACTTGATTAGATACTTCGTAGCTAGATTCCATGTATCCGTTAGACTCCAGACAAGCTTGTTGGAATCTGAGACAAGCTTACGGTTCTTGATATACTTAGGGTTGCAACACTCTCAGTGATGACATGGGAGAAAGTACGTACGGGACAGGGGATTTGGAAGTCATGAGAGGAACAATCCACGTTACATAAACAATTTTGTTTTCATAATTTTAAGAACCAATGCTATGTATATAATTTCTAAAACAAAATTGAGGAAGACCAAAGTCAATGTTTCAGTGTGTTTAGATCCAGTGCCTCGATCCGACCCATGCGACCCTGGCTTGTCTAATAAGAAACTTGACCTCTGTTACTATCTTTCGTGTAGGAGAAAGTTGGGCTTGGTGCGTCTGCTTCTGCTGATTCAGGGAAAGGGAAGAGCAAGATGTCAAAGCAGATCACACACGGTTTTCACTTGTTGAAAGGGAAAGCTTTCCACGAGATGGAAGATTACGTGGTTGCCAAGTTTAAAGAAGTTGGTGACAATGAGCTTGGTCTCTTTGCTATCTTCGATGGCCATCTCAGCCACGAGATTCCTGACTACTTGTGCTCCCATTTGTTTTGAAAACATCTTGAAAGAGGTAAGTTAATCTCTCTAACCTCTGACTTTGGAGAATATTGACTTATATATAAGCTGCATGCATGCAGCCAAATTTTTGGCAAGAACCTGAAAAAGCGATCAAGAAAGCTTATTACATAACAGACACTAAGATTCTAGACAAGGCTTCTGACTTGGGTAAAGGAGGTTCCACTGCTGTGACTGCTATATTAATCAACTGTCAGAAGCTGGTGGTTGCTAACGTTGGAGACTCTCGAGCTGTTATTTGCAAAAAAGGTGTTGCCAAGCCACTCTCTGTTGATCACGAGCCTAACATGGAGAAGGATGAGGTCGAGAACAGAGGCGGATTCGTTTCAAACTTTCCTGGTATCTAGTTCAGTTAATATTAGTCTGGTCTTGGTGGTTGTTGCATGTGCTTGAGTTTGTTATGTTGAAAACATTCAGGGGACGTTCCTAGAGTTGATGGTCAACTGGCTGTGACAAGGGCCTTTGGTGATAAGAGTTTGAAGATGCATTTGAGTTCAGACCACATGTTACGGTGGAGGTCGTTGATGATGATGCAGAGTTCTAAATTCTAGCAAGTGATGGACTTTGGAAGGTTGAAGTTCTATTATAATCTACTTTTAACGAATCACTATAGTATGTTTTGCTGATTATTTAGAATCTTATAGGTCATGTCGAACCAAGAAGCGGTTGACTCGGTTAAAGGAATAAAAGATGCAAAGTCTGCAGCAAAGCACCTTGCAGAGGAGGCTGTTGCAAGAAAAAGCTCAGATGATATCTCAGTGGTCGTCGTGAGATTTCAGTGAGCTCGGTTTAGAATTAGTCTGTTGCTCCTTTTGGCTGACTTGTAGCCCTTGAATCTGTATTACAATCTTTCTCGTTAGCCTTATTACACATAATAAGGATCAATTTGAGACAAGAGAGTAAGAAAACATATCATACTCATTGCTTGAAACATCAAGATCTTCAATACCGATATTCACTTTGCTTGATATGATTAGATGCCAATTATGCGGCAATACTGCTTAGCCTCAAGTAAAATTAGCAGTGCACCTATCGACCTGGCACAGCCGCGATGAAAGGCAACCTACGTTAGGAGCTTTAGCTCTCTCTCTATCTGTCTCTTCCTTTTATCTCACATTGTATCATAGCCGGATCTAAAAAATTCAACCCGATCCATTATCGATCTAGTCCAAAGTCGACCCATCGATTTTTGTCCAAACATTTTGAGATTGACGTTCAAAAATCCATCATTTTGAGAGGGCATGATAGGGACAAATATCCTACATCAATAGTGCTAAAGTATCTTTAGCAATATATAAGATAAATGGACCACTCCACTTATCAGCAATTAATTTTATGTTAGGGACAAATATCCTACATCAATAGTGCTAAGGGATCTTTAGCAATATATAAGATAAATGGACCATTCCACTTATCAACAATTAATTTTAAGTTGGAAGTTCATATAACTTAACATCTTCTACTCTTCATCCATGCAATTCTCCATTTCTTATTAAACAAGGTTGGAGACTATAGCCTTGCCTTTCAAGTAACCCCAGCGTTGTGATCTCTGACCCTCCTTTTCTGGTAAAGCTTATAAGATGTAGTCTTGAGATGATGGTGGTGGGAACTATGGTTATGCTGGGGGACAGTGGGGGGTGTGAACTTGTCTTGAAGTCTTCAAAAAAGGGAAGAAGAGTCTGGAGATGGACCACAATGTCCCTTATATGCTTCTCTGATGGAATAAGTGCTTCTATTACATGATATGCTTACTCTCCCTTCACCAAAATATTATTTCTATTGCATAGGCCTTCTGTGGTTTTGGCTTTTTCCGATTCAATGAATAGGTGGTACAAGCTACATATTGTACTTCCGTTTTTATCATTTGACCCTTTTGGTTTCTAAGATAACATTGATGTCCTTTAGTGTAGTTAAGGAGGGTCCTTATTGTAACTGTAGAACACATAGTATAAGAAGAAGAGTTGGAGATCATAATTTACACATGATCCTCTCATGTTACTTTTATTTTTAATCTTTGGAAGCAGACAAAGAGCCTAATAAATTGTGACATTCTTTGTTGATGTAGACTATTGGATTCCTCTGCTTGTAACTCATTGTGTTCATCTATTATAGGTGACCCCTCTAGACAAAGCATTTTTAGGCTAGCTTAGGGTTAGAGGAAAAATGGTTATGTTCGTTTAAACTTCTACCTATTCTTCTTTAACTACATGCTGGTTTGTATTTGGTTTAGGTTCGCCTTGTCTGTGGTCGTTGATTTATGCAGCATGCATGATTGATTTGTTCAGGAACATTGCAGATGAACGCATTTAGTTGATGTTTGCACACTTTTTTTTCTTTTTTCTTTCAAGTGTTGGGCATTTATAACATTTATCTGTAAAAATTCTATTTTGTGGGATTGCAAAATTGAAGATTAAAATATGGAAATTAAGCAACTGAGGTCACTATATAGAGAACAATTCTCCATAGAGATGTTGTGATGATTGTGTCATGAAATTAAATTAACTAAATCAGAAAAAATTGTTAGAAAAATATAAAAAGTTGAAATATTTTGACAATTTATGTAGCAAAATCCATAATTCCATGGTATAATATTGAAAATGTACATTTACTGATTCTTTTGGCTATTATTTATTAACATATTCCAAAAAGAAAGATCGATTGTTGGGTTTGTATGGCTAACCATAATCAAAATTTGACTATATAGTAAATGATACTCCTTTAAAGATAGTAGTTTTGCAATTTTATTTAGTTCATAAAATAATAATTTTATGTTTTCAATGTAATTCTATAATTTGTTTACTTATTTTCCATATTAATCAAGACAATTACTATATGTAATTTTTTTTGTAAATTATATATTAAAGTATATTATTTTGTATTTTAACTTAAGTGGATGATAACTCTAAACGGACTATCTTCGTAAAACAGAAAAAATATTAGTTTATAGTTTTAAGCCTATAAGTGTCATAATAAATACATAATTAGTGCAATGTTATCTTGAAACTCATGAAACTAGATTTTATGAGATATCATCTCTTGATCAACATTTCATTTAGTTCTTAATTTGTAGCTTTATTTTGATATAATTATTTATTTCCTTGTAAAATGAATCCATTAAATTTCTTAGTTCTTATCATCATTAATAGATGGATTTAAAAAAAACGAAATTTAACATGAGATATGTTTTCCCTCTGAAAGAAGAACGAATAAGGCTTCCAAAATAGTAGCTTCATTACCCAAACATTTCTTTGCTTTCACCAATCCTTATTCTTCAACATTTTTTTCTATTATCTCTTGATTCTTCTGCTCATCAATGTTAATAACGTAAATGATCAACTAGATACTGATGATTGTTCTGATTTTCTTACCAACAGGCTCAACTTCACTTTTTCTAGCTACATTCACGGCTCATACTTCAGCTATGGCTCAACCGAAATGAAGTGAAAGTGAAGTGAAGTTATGGTTTGATTAGCCTTAGTACCAATTAAGGATATAAATATTAACGTTATTATATGAATGTTACCTCAAAAAATAGATTTCATGATCATGTCTATGTTTGCCTAAATGGGTTAAAAACGGTCGAACCGGGTGGTTGCTTGTGGGAGGACATAACCGGATACATCTCTGCCACGAGTTTGAGTCGGAACACTTCACCGAAAACCTAATCGACATAGTTACTTTTCTTCTTCTTGTTTTTTACTTACTTGCTTTTATTTAATCTATTGTTTTCCCGCATTATCTTAAGGTGGCAACTCGTTCATATCCGCAACGATTTTGTTAAAATCTAATTTATACGATTCAAATCGATTTAAATTATTTAAAATTTGTTAAAATCAATCTAAATTAGTCTAAATATGTTAATTTAAACCAATAATGTTAGTATATATCAACAAATTTGTCTAATTTTTTTTGTTTTGCATACCTAATTTTGATTATTTATCAGAAGAATTTAATATTCTAATTTAAAAACTAAAATATTTCATATAACTATCATATGAAATGTAAATAAAGTACTAATTGGTTAACGCCTATGCAAGACATATGTTTCGAATAATCTGTCTAGTTGCTAGTCCCGTATAAAGTGCCTAATTACCTTCTACCGAGGTTTTGAACATTAATCTCAACTGCTAATGAAGTACTTAGCGTAGATCCAAACTTAATGAAGTCAGTGGAATAGTGAAGGACTCAGCAAACGCCCACGTGGAGTATATACAACACGTTTAATTAACTTGTTAATTAACTTGTTGCAAATAACTAAGTACTTCTATTCCGAACACAATTGCATAACCAAAGAGTCGAAACTATAGTATGCAGAGATCAAGGAAGACAAGAGTAAAATCAGAAGAACATTAGAGAATCTCCTAAAATTTCTCAAAACTAGTAGTTATAATACCATTATGCAAGAACTAGATTTAGCTTTTCTGACAAATGTAACCAGACAGAGAAATTAAATTTTGCTGACATTATTTGAAATTTCTCATGAGATGTAATCAGTCCAAGTCTCTTGATCCTGCAACTATAAAGTGGATTTTTTTCAGTCCACAATGTCCACTATATAGTGGTTGTTTTCTTGTTTTTTCAGACAACATTAAAAGAAACATATCAAACTAACATCTAAGGGTATGACCCCATAAGCTAACTTTGAAAGTCTATTAAGCAGCTCCTCCTTCCAATCAGGTAAAGTCAATCCCTTTTAGTGTGTCTTTCTTTCTTCAATTCACCGTAACAAGTAAAACGCCAAGGGAGAGAGCGAGAGCAAGTGCAGCTGATGAAACTCCCCAAACCCAGTATTGATGTGCTCTTCTACGGTTTAGGATGGCTTTAGGTAGAGCTTCTGTTCCTCTTCCACGGTGTTTGTACCTACAAGTTTTATGCTTTGGAAACACTGACCTATGTTTCTCTTTCCCTGAAACTGTTATAGTCTTAACCTTATCCATCTCAGTAGTTACTTCTTGTGTTTGTTCTAGCTCAGAAGAGTTTGCTGCAGCTTTCTTCTTAGCTTTCTTCTCACACTCCTGGAAAACAAAAGAAAAAAAGTTAAGAAACTGAATAATGAATAAGAAGAGTTGATGACAATGATGTGTAAATTGCCTTGAGTTTCTTTCAGCTTCCTTTTGAGCTCTTAAAGCAGCCTTAGCAGCAGCTTTCTCTTGTAGCTTCTTCTTCCTTTCCATAGCTAACTTAGCTTTCTCTAGCTCCTCTTCTCGTTTCCTCTCCTTCAAAGTCTCTTCATCAACCTCTTCTTCTCCTTTTTCGGATTCTCATAAACCGGGAACTCCAAATCTATGACTTCACTCTCCTCATCACTTGACCTGTTGAAGTCTATCACCTTCTTCTTCGCTTCTTTCTTTTGTTTATTGGTGATTACACTTCCATCTTGAGACGAGTTGGAACTGGACTCTTCCCTATTCCTCTTGTGCATTACCACCATACCTTCTTCCTTTTTATTCTTTACTCGGGCTTGATTTTCAGGAACAACCTGAGCTTCACTTTCTTGATCTCTAATCCGTCCATCTAAGCTCAGCTGTCTTTCATAGAGTGAAGGAGAGATTCTTTTTATATAATCATCTCTATAAGCCTTGTCATTGTTCCAACTAGTCATGAATCTACCAACCTATAAAGAAAAAGACAGAATCAAGAACAGTTGCTTTAAATGAATCAAGAATGTGAATAGACAGAAACAAACAAACCTCAGAGTTGAGAACACTTCAAGATCTGTAACGTTTCCAGAAGCAGCCAGTTCTTTAGCTTTTCTCATAACAGCCAAGGCTCTGGAAAAACTCAGCGTTCTAACAAACAGATAACATTGTAATGTTAATTACATCTTTGAGATTATATTTTCTATAAAGCAAAACTAACAGAGAGACAAAAGATGTTACCCCTTTATCTCGTTGTATCCTCAACATCTTAATCCTTTCATATGCTTTGTCTCTCAGCTCAAGTATGTGTGTCATTTCTACATCCAAAACCCAAATCTTGTTCTGAATCTGTCCTAGTTTGTCACTTAAGCAGTTGATGTTCCATGTAATCGCTTCAAGCTCCTTCTTTACTTCATTCAGTTCCACAACCATTAGCTGATGAGGCCCAAAAAAAACCCTCAAATCATTAGATTCAACAATGCTTGGTAAACTATAACATCTTGAATCATTAGAGAGCTTACCTTGAGACGGTGTATGGAAGCTTCTTTCTGTGCAGAGAATCCTCACTAATGTTATCTCATTAGACTTCTCTGTCTCTTTAAGCACCCAATGTTCTTCCTCCAAACCAGTGCTTCCATGTTCAATAACATAATGTGCTATGTAAATCTGCATACACCACCATGAAACATGTCTACAATCAGCAAACTGAAACCCTTTTTCTTGCAATACAAGTAAGATTTAGAGAATTACAAGATGATCAAGTTCCTCCTTTGAAAAGCTAAGCTGACCACTGCTAGAACACCGTTGATTCCGTAGAGCTTCATGCAGAGTATCAAACTCTTTCTTCTTCTCGTCGAAAACCATTTTATATCCTTCAGATTTAGGACCCAAACTCTCCATTTGAGAGTAATAGGACGAGATCTCAGCCTATTAAAAAAAAGTAACGTAAACATCAAACAACTAAATTAGGGCATCAAATAAAACCAAAAGGCTTACCTGTTGGGATTTCTGAGCATTTAAGATATCAATCCTGAGTTTATTACACTGATAGATTCTGAATCAGCTTCATTGATCTTGGCTTTGATCTCAGGATCATCATAAGCCGGTCTCTTAACGAAGTAGAATGTGAAAGGCTTAGCTTCAGGCCAATCCTCTTCACCCGCACCTCCCGGCGAACTATCTCCGGAGAAAACAGTGCCGTCTTCCTCGGTGGTTACCGTAGATTCACCGCAGTTTGAGCCACTAGACTGGTCGCTTCCGAAGAGGATCAGGTCGCTCATCTCTGGTGGAGAAACCACCTCGAAGCCATCACAGAGTATAATCTGTGCACCCATTTTTTATTTGTGTTCTTGTTTTTAAAGACAAAGAACAGAGGAAAATCCACTGTGACAATGAAACTGAGATCTGAGACAAAGATTTAAGACACTGTTTGACCCGTTTAGGGTTTAAAAAGAGAAAGTTGTCGGGATTTTTTACCTATAGAAATCAAATGAGTTTCAAACAGTTTCTTTCAGAATATTTTAGGGTTTTCCTATGAAGAGAAGATATGAAAATCTAATCGGATAACGGATCTCGGATCCTGGATTATCTAATAATAGTAACCTAAATCGTTCCTACTCCGCCGTTACGACTCGTTCTTATATTAACTGTACTCCACAGCATTTCCTTGACCACCTTACAAATATAGATACCTTGTACAGCAAGATATTAGGAGATATGTGTTAAGCTTCTCCCTAATGTAAGTCATGCGCTTCTGTCCAAGATCTTCAGAGAGAGAAAGAGACTCTGTTTTTTCTTCTTCTCCATCAATGGGGAGAGAGAATAGAAGAGATTGGTTCAGACAAATCTCCTGTCTTAATACTTTATAAAAAGATTCTCTTAAATATTCATTTTAAGGAAATGCAGATTTAGTCTCTCTCTCATTTAGGAGAGAAAATATTGTCTTGTAATACGTTTTTTTAAAAATAAATTACAGACAATAAAAACAGTAATTATTATGAATTACAGAATAGTTTTTTCTTGACCAGGAAAGTGCAGATTTTTTTAAAATGTTTTTTTCCTATCAACAAGGTTCTTTAAAATGTTTAGTGATAAGAAAAAAGAAACATATGTCCGTAATGGTTAGTTTGAAAGGTCAAAGTCAACTTCTTTCATACTCTTTACGTTTCACACGAAGAATATCATCTTAATATTTTTAAACGGATTAAAAAATATAGAAATAGATCTATGTTTTATTAGTTACACATATTTAATAATAATATTGTGCTAATAATTCTAATCCAATGCATTTGTGAAATTAGTATTAAATTTAAATTTAAATTGAAAATAAATTGTATTAAAATTTTATAATTACACTTTTATATAATAAAAAAGTGTTACAGAGACGGTCTTTATACAATAGAGAAAGTAAAATTTATTTCAATTTTTCTGAATTCATATGTGCTATATAAATATTTTGGAAAGAAAAAGAGTTTTATAATTATCATTATAATATTATATTGCAGAATAGCTTTTTTTTTGTCAGAAAAGCTTATTAATGTTTATGATCAAGAAGAAAAAGAAAAATAAGTTTTTTTTAATTACTAGGAAATTCGGATCGAATCTTTAATCTCTTCAGGCTTAAAACCACATTATGTAATATATATTGGTTTTGTCTCAATTGTCACTCGAACTTGGGACCTCTAACACAATAGCCAAAATCATTTCTAGTTGAGCTAATGACTGGTAGGTTCTTAATGTTTATTGTCAAGAAGAAAAAGATTTTTTTTTGCATAATAGTTAGGACATGATTGGTTTTTCCATTACCACCCGCGAACGCAGCTTTTGCGACTAATAACAGTTATTGGCGTTTTGCAACAATAATTGAAAACATTATAAATTGCTTTAAATCGCTTTAAACCGCTATAAACCTCTACATTCAAAAGGTAGTTCCAACTAGTGTTTGCGGTTACGGACAGTTGCAGGAGAGTAAAAAAATAATTTTATCTAAAAACTATATAAATATAAAAATATTCAATTAAAATTTTAAATTTAAATAATAAAATAACAATATATATTATAAAACTTTGAAGAAAAATATTTCTATAATTTTTAAAAAAATAATAGTATAATCTTATAAATATAATTTTATATTTATTATAATAATATAACTTTTAATATTATTATAATCATATAAAATATAAATATTATTAATTTTTATTTAATCATTGTTGCATTTAGTAGTTAACCAGTCATAATTATTCCGCAAACACAAGAATTTTTAACCACTTTACGAGTCGTCCCAAATCTTTAATAACGATAAAACCACAACTATCCGCGTCCGTTAACGCTCACAACCGCATACGCAACCGCCGTTACCCCCTTCGTTTATGATGGTCAAAGTCAACTATTATTACTATATAAGTTAACCATTGACTTATAGTTTCACTACTTTGTTTATTTATAAAATTCCGTTCTTTTTAGTAAGTCATATGTAAAATCTTTTTTAATTTCTCAGTCAAGATAATAATCATAGTTTCTATTCAGTAAATATTTAGTTACGTTAATAACGTATGGATCATAAAATTAAATGCTGATAAATACGATTGTTCTAAATAAAATCGTTCTGACTCACTGCACTAACGTGATTCGATTTATTTACCCATAACGCTTCCTAAAATCCACTTACGTATAAAAATTTAAGTTGGTCAATAATATAGTTGCTTGCCTTATCGCATACCAAAACCAGTTGCTGTTTTTAATGCTTGTGATTATTCAAACTTTTCAAATGAGATTTTTAGTAAGCTCACACGGTCATCATCCCATTCACAACGAAAACTGAAATTTACAAAGTTGACCATCATGATAAACCAGTATACTTTGGGTAGTGGAATTTTCAATTTTATATAAAGATTTTTTTGTTTAAAGGTGACATATATGTCAAACTGAAAATTACAAAGATTTTTTTCAAGTTGCGTTGCATGTTGTCAAACATGCTATACTAATTAAGTAAATCTAAATTGCTGGGATGCAGTGGAATATTTAATTTTATTGTTACTTAAATTGTGAAACTAGTTGTTAATTACAGTTAGTATTTAACTGTGTTTAACGTTGACTTGCATTGCAACTATTGAATCACTTATGTGGAGATTTAATCTGTAATACAATACTATAATCACTTAAGTTTCATTTTTAATAGTTAAAAATTTATTTTGTTTTATAGATTGTTTGAATTTACATTTTCTATTTTTAGAGGGATCGTAAATCGTTAATGGGTTCGGAAAACCGAATATAAATCTTTATATATGAAGTGTCAGCCGGAAGTCGACACTAACTCTAACTTTAAACGAGTTACCGTAAACTACTATTTAATCCCATTTTAAATGTTTGAGATCTTTTAGAAAATTATTTTGTAGAGAATTCTTCTGAATATTTTCTAGTTTGATATTTTAATGAATATATAATATGTTTAAAAATTAGATTTAATATATACGATTCCATTATGATTAGTTATGTTTTGAAAAATTATAAACATTAATGAATATAAGATATATCAGTTACAATTTAATGAATGAAATTTTAAAAAATAATTATTAAGATATTCTTTAAAATATGGAATTTGAAATTTATTAGTTTATATAATTTAGATATTCAATAAAATATAAAAGTTATAGTAATTACAACTTTATGAAACTGTATATATTATATTATATTTTACTTATTTTTAAACAATATGAACATATTAGTATATACATATGCATTTGTAAATATATCTAAATATGCATTTGTAAATATATATTATATTTTAATATCATATAACTAGATCCATTCAGATATTATGTCGAATTTACTTCAGTTTAGATTTACCTTTTATGAAATTGGATCGTTTCCGGTTTTTGGGTTCAATTTATTTTGTTCACCTCTAGTTGATATAATCTAGTTCATCCGTTTTAAAATATATGATATTTAAGAAAAAATTTGATGTTTTAAAATAGATGATATTTTCATATTTTAATGTAATTTTTATATTTATCAAAAACTATGAGCTACAACCATAATCATCACCGTTGATACTAAGGGCGTGACTGGTTTTCCCCGCTACCACCCGCAAACGCAGCTTTTGCGGTTGGTAGCGATTGTTGGCGTTTGTAACAATCATACAAAACGCTACAAATCGCTTCAAACCGCTTCAAACCGCTATAAACCTCTAAAATTCAAAGCTGGTTCCAGTTAGCGTTTGCGGTTGCGGGCGGTAGCGGGAGTGTAATTTTTTTTTTCAAAAAACTATATAAATAAAAAATATTCAATTAAAATTTTAAATTGAAATAATAGAAATACTAATTTATATATATTATATTTTAATTTTGTTTTATAAAACTTTAAAGAAAGATATTTCTATATTTTATTAAAATTAATAGTATAATTTTATAAATATAATTTTTATATTTATTATAATAATATGATTTTCAGTATTTTTATAATTATATAAAATATAAATATTGTTCATTTATATTAACAACTGCTATATTTGGTGGTTAACCAGTCATAAGTATCCCGTAAACGCAACAATTTTTAACTGTTTTACCAGTCGTCCAAATCTCTTAATAACGCATAAAACCGCAATTATCCGCATCCGCAAACGCCCTCAACCGCAGCCGCAACCGCTGCGGTTATACCAGTGAGCCCCTAAAATAGTATCAGAACCGACCAAACAAAACTGGGGCCCATCATCTTAGACTTTCTAGTTTCCAACTTGTTTAAAAATATAATAGATAGAGCAAAACAAATGTAATGTTTTTTTCATATAAATTAGACACTAACATACAAAAATGTTTTTAAAGAGAATCAACTTGTTTAGCCACAACTTGATCTACATAAATGTTAAAAGAATTTATCAAAAGAATCTAATAGATAATCAGTTAAAATTGAAACCCTTCTAATTAGTATTACTTATAGTATAAATTAATTAGGATTAGGATTAGGATTAGGATTAAATAGGGCGAGAAGAGCAAAGTGTTCCGTCGATTTCTTATTATTCTTCTTCTCTAAGTTGGTGGCAGATTCAATTCTCTATTTAGTGGAAATCGTTCAATGGAGCCTTATACAACTCTAACGTCAAACAAGGTTAATGATCATACTGAATTTGCATCTATTTTTCTTAGGTTTACTAGACCGTAAATCTGTTTAACTGTGCATCCCAAAACTCACTGATTTACCTAATTCACAGCCTGAAGGATCGTATTTGTTTTTCAGCTGTGTTTATTGTGATCACTAAAAACCCTAACGAAACTGACTGTTCTAGTGATCAGTTTATTAAGTTGTACTTATTGTTGTTTATTTATTTGATGTGCATTGTAAGCTGATGCGTTTTTCTTCTCTTACTTGGAACACATTCAATACTGTTTAAATAATTGAACAAAACTCTCAAATAGTACTTTGCTACAATCAATTGAATAGTATCTTATCTTACTCAAGATCTTCCCCTGGTATCATCATTCATTATCTTGTAGGGCACAACTCCAGTTGCAATGCAAAACGGTGGTGTTCTTGATAACAACAGTGTTGATAATAAGAACAAAGGGAAAGCTATACAATTGGGATCCCTTTCTGACGATGATCACTTAGAGGTAAGTGTTTTTGATTTTTCCATGGTATTCATTAGTGTGATATCTCCTTTCACATTCTTTTTTTTATCATTAGGAATCTGCTAGTGATGGCTATGACGACACAACTTACAACGATGAGTCTGATCCTGGATCCTCTCCACTATCAGATAGTAATTTACTAGACCCTGACTCTTTAGTCTACGAAGACGATTCTGATCAATATGGCTATGAGATTGAGATGGAGGAGGAGGAAGATGATGATTACGTCTCAGAGTATCAAGCCCTTTTTGATGCCAAGGAGAAGGAGCTCCCAGCTGGTGTTGAGGTTACAATGGATTGGCTTCCACATTCTAAATCTAGTGGAAGCAGCAAGTCTTCACGTGAAGAACACGGTATTAAACCAGAAGCTACCAGCAGCCAGTAGCTCCAAGAAACCTAAAAAAGGAAGTGGAATCCATTCTCAACATTCAAATACACCATGGAGTGCTTTACCACACAACTCTAAAGGAGTCATACCCAACTCTGCTTACGCATTGCCACAGAAGAAGTCTTCTCTTAATCATCTTAACCTTCAGACCACCGAGGAGGAGGCTCCAGCTTCTTCTAGTGTAGTGCTTCCCGCACAAAACAAGCCAAAAGGTCTTTATAACGCTCGGCCTAGAGTGCAAGAGGTTATTTCAGCTCAAGATACTTCCAGAGTTAAGAGAGATGTGGAGGGTTACCTTGGCAAGTATTTGTTTTTCAAAAGATTTGACATCGTTGAAGATTTGGTGGACCATCATTATGCTTCCAAAGGAACAGCTTCAAAGAAGGTATGAGCAATAAGTTGAGCCATTGTTCTTGAGAATGTTTAATAACTGAGGCTATTTCTTTGGTCCTACTTGCAGCATTCAAAGGAATGGGCTAAAAGGATACAAGAAGAGTGGAGGATTCTTGAGAATGATTTGCCAGGTTAGTGTAAGAATACACATACACAGCTTAATATTAGCAACTTACTTACTTTCTCTTGGTTTCTTGCAACAGAGATGATATTTGTCAGAGCTTATGAGTCTAGGATGGATCTTTTGAGGGCTGTGATTATTGGAGCTGATGGAACTCCTTACCATGACGGTCTCTTCTTTTTCGATATCTTCTTCCCGGATACATACCCTTCTGTGCCACCGGTAAGATCTTTTGGACTGTCTCAAAGTGGATTTTTGTGGTCTCTCCTGAAAGTCTTTTGGTTTTTGGTTTTATAAAGGTTGTTCATTACCACTCTGGTGGGCTAGGAATCAACCCAAATCTGTACGGTTGTGGGAAAGTGTGTCTGAGTCTTCTCGGCACTTGGAGTGGTAGCAAGAAGGAGAAGTGGATCCCCAACACTTCTACAATGTTGCAGGTTCTTGTCTCAATCCAAGGCCTAATCTTGAATGAAAAACCTTACTTCAACGAGCCTGGCTTCGCGAGGACAGCAGGTTCTCCATCCGGGGAGAGCAGATCTAAAGCTTACAGCGAAAACATATTCTTACTTTCTTTGAAAACAATGGTTTACAACATGAGGAGACCACCCAAGGTAACTGAAAAACTAAAAACTCATTCATTTACATTGTTTCTTGTGTCACAAGGAAAGAAAAACTTGAGGTTTGATTCTTGTGGTGGGTTTTGAATTTCACAGTATTTTGAAGACTTCACGTATGGGCATTTCTTCAGCTGTGCTCAGGACGTGTTGAAGGCGTGTGATGCTTATAAAAAAGGAGCTCCAGTGGCATCTTTGGTGAGGGGGAAGGTTAAAAAGGGGGAAGAGAGTAATGAGAGATGTTCTGACAAGTTTAGGACAGATGTGGCTACCTTTGTGGACACGCTTTTGTCGAAGGAGTTCATTCTTCTAGGCGTCCTTGGTCTTGAACCAGAAGAAGAAGACAAACCCTCAGAGACTACTAAGGTTGCAGAGAGCAGCAGAAGTAAAAGACCAAAGAGAGGCAGAGTTTCTTCAAAGTGAGCTCCATTGCTTCTTTTATTCTTCTTAAGAACCAGAACATAGGACTTAGTTCATTTCTTTTCTATTAGCATGGATACTCTTCTTCTCTTTTTTCTTATATAATAACCTAAGACATTGAGAGGTGATAGAAGTCACTCTCATTAGTACAATTGCCTTTATCAGATTATCATTATAATCATACTGAAGCTCAGTTAGAGCTACACAGAGAAGTGACTAAAAACGTTAATCAGATAAGGTTTTGATTTTCACTTTCAAGCTTTATCTTCTTATTCAACACAAAGTGTGTGAACCTGCGTTAATCTCATTAGAATTTTTCTTAAGATTCTTTATGATATTTAATTTGTTTATGATTTACCGGACAAAGAGAATTTAAGTTATCTTATAAACACTTACCGATTACATTTGCTATTTTTTGACAAAAGAAGTTTTAGATTTAGACTAAAAGCATCCCAAATCAAAATAATTTAAAATGAACTTGTTTTTTTTTTCTGGTAGAATGTTTGGTATCTATGATTCATTTTACTTTATAGTAGAATTTAGTTAATTTTAACCATTTGAAATAGAACTATATAATTTAAATTATGCTAAAGACTAATACACAACTTTTTTCAGGCTTTCAGTTGATAATTATGATTTTCTTTGTTAATAATTTACTTTTGAGAATCTGTCACTAACAGCTACACTTTTTTCTCTTATTTTTTTGTTTTGTTTTAAAGGTTTCTTTAGTCTTCCAAGTTGCTACACATCTAAAAGTTAAAAGAAAAAAGGTTTTCATAATGCTCAGCTTTAACATTTGATAAGACATGTGTACATATATGCATTCTGAAAACATTATATGGTGTATATTTTTGCATCTTATAATATAAATTTTGATGTTTACCGTTATTAACAAGATCATAACATATGTTAAATCAATTAATCATTATTTAAATCCACTAAATTATTAGAGCATGTTTATATGTGTATCTTACACCTAGGTTTCATAAAAAAAAATAATTAAAAATAGTGGATCCCACAAAATTGAAGAAGCAACGTTGCTTCAGATTTTGTACACAGAATATTTTAATTTTTTTCCAAACCGTTGCTCCTTTATTGTTATATTCTCGTGAACCCAATAGAACTTAAGGTGCTCTCCTTCAACATGCTCATCAATGTTAAGTAGATTAATTCTTCCAAGATGAAAACAAAAATAAACTCATCAAAACATAAAACTAATCACAGGATGTCAAACGGGAAAATAGACTAAAATTTAAACTTACATTATGAGTTTCATACTCAGTTTGCCCATATGAAGTTGAAGTTACTTGTGCTACTATATTCTTCTCGGTTTCTTCTTTGCCTTTTTTCTAGCTTCGTAGCAATGAACACAACAATAATCATCACATTGATATAGCCATGTCAGCAATAAAATAGGATCGAAACCGCTCAACCAAACCTGAACCCCACAATCTTAGATAATCACTTTAAATTAAAAAACTTCTAATTAGTTTTTTCTTTCTTAAAATTAATTAGGTTTAGTCTTATGTAGAGGTGTTTAATCTGGTAAAACTGAAACAACTAAAATCGAACTGAAACAAAATAGAAAAAGTGGTTTAGATTTAATAATACCAAATAAACTGAATGAATGTAATTTTCAAAACTCGTAGTATATAAATATGATTTAGTATATAAACCGATCCAACCGAAGAAAACAATAATTAAAATATATTAGTATACTTATATGTAAATTTTCTAATAAATATACATAATTATTTTATTAATGATATTCATAATTAAACACAATTTCATAATTTTTATTTTGTTTTAAGTTTAACATGTTGTTTTTCTTTTCTCATTTTCGTCAAAATAAATAAAACATAATTTTTATATTTTATTAGTAAACATTTGCACTAAAATATAGGTATTTAATAAAATTAAGAACTAACTATTTCCTTATTTTTTATTATAATAGTTTATAAAACATACATATTATATTTAAAAGTTAGAGCAAGGAATATATATTTATGTTTTTTTATAAATCTGATTTCTAATAATATAAACTAAAATTCATTATAAAGGATAAATATAATTACAGTTTTTGGTATAAAACCGAAAAAATTGAAAATCGATAGTATATAAATGGAATCAAACAAACCAATTAGATATGGTTCAATGTAGTAGCTAATTTTATAAATCAAAAAATCGAAAAAACAAAAAACTGGATCAAAATCGAGATTTAACAGGCTAGGTAGGGCATAGAATAGTCAAGTAGTGTTCCCTCGATTTCTCCTCTTCTTCTTCTTCTCTAATAAGTCGGTTGCAAATTCAATTCTCTGTTTAGTGGAAATCGTTCAAAGGAGCCTTACACAACTCTAACGCCAAACAAGGTTAATGATAATACTGAATTTGCATCTATTTATCTTAGGTTTACTAGACGGTAAACCTGTTTAACTGTGCATCCCAAAATTCACTAAATATTTACCTAATTCACATCCTGAGGGATCGTATTCGTTTCTCGGCTGTGTCTATTGTGATTACTAAAAACCCTAACTGATTGTTCTAGTGATCAGTTTATTAAGCTGTACTTATGTTGTTTGTTTATTTGATGTGCATTGTAAGCTGATGAGTTGTTTTTTCCCCTCTTACTTGGAACACATTCAATATTACTTAAATAATTGAACAAAACTCTCAAAGGCTTTGCTAATCAATTGGATATAATGTTATCTTACTCAAGATCTCCCCCTGGTATATATCATCGTTCATTATCTTGTAGGGCACAACTCCAGGTGCAATGCAAAACGGTGGTGTTCTTGATAACAACAATCTTGATAATAAAACCATGATTATTGGTGGTCCTTAAGGCGGAGGTCCTTATGAACAGTTAAGGACATGTTTCTTAATTTTCAAAGGAAAAGTTAAGAACGTCTCTTATATAAGAGACGTCCTTAACTTTTTCAGTTGAAAAGTTAAGGACCTGGTTCTTAACTGTTCCTAAGAACCTCTGCTAAGGACCACCAATAATGATGCTCTAAGAACAAGTAGAGTCCTTCAAACGGTGCGGTCATAGTATAGGACCAAGAATGAGGTGGCGAGGATAATATCGTAAATAATTATCCGTGTCGCATTTGTGTGTGCTCTCAGTTTCTCGCCTCATTCAAATCAAACAGCCAAAACCAAACATTTCTCTACCACTGAAATAGTTTTTAAAAACTTCTGCCTAAAAAGACGAATGGTTCATCCCACTCTGTCTATAATCTATGATGGTGAATCTATAACTATAAGGTTAAATTAGATTTCCAGTTTGGTAGTCTGCCACTAATGAGCATTCACTTTGAGAGATATAACTAAACATGTTTGTTTGATGGAGGGTGCAGTACCAAACCTGTCTGATTCAAAATGGCAATCACAGGTTCTTGAATCCAATGTCCTAGTGTTGGTCGAGTTTTTGGGCACCATGGTGTGGACCGTGCCGTATGACTCTCACCCCATAGTTGACCAACTGGCCAAGGACTTCACAGATAAGTTCAAATTCTACAAAATCAACACCGACGAGAGCCCAAACACAGCCAACCATTATGGAATAGGCAGCGTTCCGACCGTGATCATATTCAAAGACCGTGAGAAGAAAGACAGTATCATTGGAGCTGTCTCTAAGGAGACATTGGAGAAAACTATAGAAAGGCTCTTGGTCGAGTAACACAACAATAGCTTATCTGTTGTAATTCTTGTTATGTTTCGTGGGTTCACTTTGTATTGTTGATAAATAAAATATATTAAAAACTTCACCGACGCCATTAATGGAAAGGATGAGAAGCACAACTCCACGTGGAACCACATGCCATTGTTCTTACTAAAGTTTCTAACTCACCGTACAAATCTATACATTCATAAATGTCATCGAGTATGTAGGCTTTCCGTACTCTTTGATTCTGTGTACTGCATAGGACATGTAGTAATGCCACGCGGGTCTATATATCATCTATGTCCATATTATATGTGTTTCGATTTCTTTATATTTTAAGTGTCTACTATGTGCCATGACATGTATATACTATAGTAATTAAACAGTAATGAGAAAACGCGTTGTTTTATGATTAATTTCATTTGGATGCCCACCTCTAATCAGTAGACTAAGAGGATGTTTATCCAAGGGACCTAGTGGAGTCCTTTAAAAAAAAAGTGGGATCCACTTTTTTCTTTTTTTTTTGATTTTTTTTTTTAAAAAAAGATAACCAATCGCGGACCACCACGTGTCAGTGGGGCCCGCTAAACAGTGCAAGGGACGTCCCTTAATTAGGGTCCCCAAGGGACGGTCCCTTAGGTTTTTGTGAGACCCGCCAATTTTTAATTAATATTTTTGTTAGGGTCCATAGCTAAGGGACCCCAATAAACATGCTCTAAAACAGGTAATTTCAGAAAGAGTTTTTTTTCATGAACTCGCATTTAATGTATGTAGACTAATTCGTAGGAGAATGTAATTTGAAATGTAGCTTATAAAAAATAGCAATGAGTAATGAAGATACGAACATGAAGCCTTAACTAAATATTCAGCTATATATCTAAGAAACGTTTAGTGTCAACTGTGCCAATTTTTTTTAGTTTCAGTCGTATTTTTCCTCTTATTTGAAATATCTGAACCAAACGGTAGTCGCTGTCAGATTACAAGGCATTAATTACTTAACATACTATAGTCTATAGTCTTATGATCAGCGCTATAGACTATAGTAGAGTATAGACTACAGTGCTAAACATCTATCAACTCTATATGTATCTTGTAGTATTCAATATTTTACTATTTATCATGGGTGATTCTCCACGAAAGCTAAATTGTTGTTACATGTGCTGGAGCAATGAACATATTAGTGTTCTCTTTTTGGGTAAAGAAGAACATATCAATGTTATCAAAACAACTCTCACCAAATTGATAATCAAAACTAACTATAAAACATCAAGTTTTCACATACTTTTAACGATAAATATATTATCCTGCGTTTAGACTTATATTCAATTATTAGAGAATTTTCAAGAGTAATAAAAAATAAGGGTCCAACTAAGAAAGGATAACGAACACATGCATGAGAGATTGTGGTGCATGTAAGTGAAATAAGTCGTAATAATCACCGCCAAAACGCGTTATTTCTTATACTGATCATTATAAAACGAGTCCAAAAGGCTTCCTTCTCCATAAGGCAATCACTTCTAAACTAAAACATTTTCTTTCTATCTCTCTTTATCTCAATCAAGAAAAAGAACATTTACTACGATATGAACGGAAAATATTTGGTTACGGTCATTCTATTCGTTGGTACGTTAAGTGTGGGGATGTGTTCTAAGGGTTGGATTAGGGCTCATGCAACGTTTTATGGTGTTAATGATAGCCCTGCTTCACTTGGTAAAATCTCCATTTCACTATATTGCAATGCTTTTATTTTGTATTTTTGTTTAAAACAACTTAATTAATTTCGATGTATATGATTAATTATAGGTGGAGCTTGTGGGTATGACAATCCGTACCACGCCGGATTCGGAGCCCACACGGCGGCCCTAAGCGGTGCACTATTCAAAGGCGGCGAGTCATGCGGTGGGTGTTACCAAGTGAGGTGTGACTATTGGGCGGATCCTAAGTGGTGTCTCCGAGGAGCTGCCGTGACGGTGACGGCTACAAACTTCTGTCCGTCGAATAATAATGGAGGTTGGTGCAATCTCCCTCGTCACCATTTCGACATGTCCATGCCTGCTTTCTTCCGCATCGCCCGTCGCGGCAACGAAGGCATCGTCCCCGTCCTCTACCGCCGGTAACATATTATATGTTCTAAAAACATACAATATTAATTCCGTTTCTTATTTTGTTAAGTGATGTTCGATAAACTATAGTGTTGTTTATTGCAGTATATGAACATAATACTATATCATATATATCAAAAAAAATTGCAAACACAAAAAATATTAAATATTCCCTAGCTAACCCATCTATTTATTTTTTTTGATAAAATATAAACTATTTAAAAAATATATATTAATAAACCCAAAACGAAGATAATAATCCTATTACTAATCAACTAACACAAAGTTACACTATTCAACTATTTTATATTTAACTTTGTTGGACCCACGTCTCCGGCGCGTTCTGCTAGACCAAATATAATTAACTATTTTAGAGCATCTTTATCGCATTGAACATGCGTCTTTTATTTGGTGGGAGACTCATTTTTTTCTTAAAAACGTTTCATGCGAAGCCAAAACAAAAAACGTGTGTTGGGGATTGTTTGCATTATTCGCAGGTCCCATCGACACGTGGTGGTCCGCGATTGATGTGAATTTTAATTATTGTTTTTTAAACCAAAAGAAAAAAAAAAGTTTTAAGATACGCACCAATGATAATGATGTTCTTAGTCACATTCAAATATAGCATCATTTGAATCCTCTTACTAATTTTGTAGTGCGTCCATATTATATAGGGTGGGATGCAGAAGAAGAGGAGGTGTGAGGTTCACGATGAGAGGGCAAGGTAATTTCAACATGGTAATACTATCAAACGTTGGCGGCAGCGGCGCGGTGAAAGCGGTTGCGGTGAGAGGCTCAAGGGGAAAGACTTGGCGTCAGATGACTCGTAACTGGGGTGCCAACTGGCAGAGCTCCGGCGATCTCCGTGGACAGAGACTCTCCTTTAGAGTTACTCTCCTTGACCACAAAACGATGACGTTTTTAAACGTTGTTCCTTCTTCTTGGTGGTTCGGCCAAACCTTCTCTTCTCGAAGCCAGTTTCGCTAAGTACATTAATTGTTTGTTTGCTTCATCTTTGTGGGGCTAATTTTCAACTCTTTGCTTATTTATGAACTTTGCCCTTTGTTTTTTTGAGGGCAATGTTCCTTTGATCTTTATTTTATTACTAATAAATAGTTCCATGCTTAATTTATTTCATTGAAGTGATTTCTCATTTATGTATGAGCATTAATCGAAAGGTTACAAGAGTTTGGCTGAATAGCTTTATTACAAAAGTCAATTAGATAGCTTAACCAAAAGAATTGAGAAGAGCAAGTAAATGTAAAATGATCAAGAAACCGAACGTTATTTATTGTCACTTGTTAGTACAGTCTACGGTCTACCTGTACCCGTAACTGGAAATATGTATTTTGCAACAAAAAAGGATAGATAGAAATAATTAATAAAAATATTATACAGAGAGGAATAAAAAATATATAATAAATATTTGGAAAAAGCAAGGAGCCCATGCTTTTCTGTTTTCTAATACCTTTTTATTATATTCTCGAAGAGTTGAATTTTCAAATACAGAATTAATAATAGTTGTGCACAAAAAAAAAGAATTAATAAGTAGTTATTTTTATACTTTTTTGTCAACAGTTATTTTTATACTTAAAAGTCAGTAAAACCAACTTTTGTTATTATCCTCTTCCTTTGCAAGCCTTCTGGGATTTTAATAACAAATTAATGGAAAAACAATAAAAACTCATAAGTTTGAATGTTTAACTATCCAGTTATATTATAATCAGAAAAATATAATCTCTTAAGGATAATCTATTAATTAAAGAAAACCAAATTTCTATAAGTTCTACACATAAATATACTTTGCCATCAATGAATCTTTAGTGGTCCTTTTTATTCATGTTTTAATAATATAAACAACTGAAAAAGTTGAATAAATGAATGTTTAATCAAATAAATAGCGCTATAGTTGCCGTTGAAGATCTTACAGAGGGAATAAGAACAAAAAAGTTTTGTTTTAAATCTACACAAAAGAAAGCAGAAGAACAAATAATTTAAAATGGGCAACACATTAAAGAATGAATTAAAAATGGTAAAAAAAAACACTCGAAGTCCATCAGAACCAGACATGGATTCTTTTCATGTTCCACCGATGATAGATTGAACAGAACCATTAAATTTAATCTTTTAACAAAAAGAAAATCCCTTTTACTAATAAACACACAAAACACAATCTAAAAGACATTAATACCCTTCCAATGCTTTCACACTCTTCTTGAACAATGAACACAGAGAAAGAGAGACACAAGACTCTTTTAGTCTTTATTTAAGGTTTCTCTCTGTTGTTCTTGAGGGTTTTCAGACAGTGAAGAAAAAAGATGAGAGGACCTCTGGGAGCTGTAATTGGAAGATATACTTCAAGTGATGGGAGTGATAAAGATGGGATCATCAAACACAACAGAAAGTGCAGAGACATTACATTTCTAGTCATCTTCATTGCCTTTTGGGTCTCAATGATTGTTAACTCCAGCTTTGGTTTCAACCAAGGTAACCCATTAAGGTAAAGCTCCCATGGAACCAAAGTTTGTGTCTTTAGTACTATTTGTGGGGTAAAGTATAGATTTTTATTATTTGCAGACTTACATATGGATTAGACTATGAAGGGAATGTGTGTGGTAGCAACCACCGTCACCGTGACCTTACTCAACTTGAACTTAGATATTGGTTAAACCCTAACCAAGTCTATGAAAGTGGTTTGAAAAATGGAGAGCTCACATTGGCTAACGCTAGGACTATCTGTCTCTTGGACTGTCCTGAACCTTCAGATGATACTCTCAACTGGGTCTGTGACTATCCTGATGGTGAGATACGTCTCAAGATGGATGATTGGATCGACAGGAACTATGATTACTTTGAGTTTCTTACTCCTGAAATGAGGAACTCATCTCTTCAGCTTCAGGGTCCTTGCTACCCTATTATATTCCCTAGTGTTAATGGTAAGAGCACAAAGGTTCAGTCTTTTGTTTTGTTTCTATGTTACTGTTTTGTAATGAACTTTTTAATTATGTAGTTTATTGGAGCTGCCAGTATATTGCTCGTGCTTCAAATGCATCTCTGCGCCATTGGCAGCAGATGGGTGGTGTGAGTATTCAAGAGGATATGATCATAGACAAATCTATCAGAAGATCAGTGAATTCTCGTGCCTCGGTTCTAAAGGTTAGAGAATGATCCTCTTCTCTACTGACATAACAACTCTACTTGAAGAATGTTCTAAGTGGTTACCGGTTGTTTATTTGCAGAGGTATGTGGCTGATATTGGCAAGTCATGGCCAGTATTGATTGTATGTGGAGGCCTTGTCCCTTTGTTTCTATCCATTGTTTGGCTGCTCCTTATCCGGCATTTTGTTGCTGCCATGCCCTGGATAACTGTTGTCCTTTTCAACATGCTTTTAATATCTGTGACCATCTTCTATTACATGAAAGGTTGGTTTAAAGACAATCAATTCCTACTGTATGTCTCTGTGTTTCAAGTTACTTTGGACTCAATATGTGTATTCCACTTTGTGTCTTTTTGTAGCTGGATGGATTGGGGATGATGCTGTAACACCTATTATTGGTGAGCATGATCCATACATTCATGTGTATGGTCGAGTAAGTTCAACATCATCCACTTGTCAAGTACATTAAACTATGAGACCGTTAGTCTCAATGCTTATTTGCACTTGCTTGTTCGCAGGAGCTGACTCATGTCCGTATAGCCGCCATTCTGATGACTTTTATCTCAGCTGTCGCTATCCTCACTTCTATAGCCATCATTCGCCGTGTCATTATGGCCACATCAGTCCTCAAGGTGAGTAATACTTTGGTTATTAGTATGGCTTTTTGCTAGAAATGTCATTTAGTTGTGTGTGTATTTCAGGTAGCTGCTAAAGTAATAGGAGAAGTGCAAGCACTGATTATATTCCCAGCTATACCATACGCAATGCTCGCAATATTCTATATGTTCTGGTTATCAGCTACTCTCTATCTATTCAGTTCTGGTCAAGTTGTTCAGAACAACTGCAACAACACTAACTGCTGCGCATATGATCTGGTGTTAAAGAAAGTGAACTGTGAACGTTGCTGTGGTTACAGCATACGTTACACTCCTCACATCACCATTGCCATATTGTTCCATCTATTTGGTTGCTATTGGACCACACAGTTCTTCATTGCATCTTCTGCAACAGTGATTGCTGGTTCTGTTGCTTCCTATTATTGGGCTCAAGGGGAAGAAGCATCGCCGGAGATACCTTTTCTTCCTGTTTTCGCCTCGATGAAGCGGCTTGGGCGTTACAACTTAGGATCAGTGGCTCTTGGTTCACTCGTTGTCTCTTTTGTGGAGTCTTTTCGGTTCATTCTTGAAGCAATTCGTCGTAGAACGAAAGTGAGAGGGACCACACCTGATCACTGGCTTGGGAGAATGGGTTATTACACTTCACGTGGTTGTCTTAAAAGCGTTGAGTGGACTATCAAATCAGCTAACCGTAATGCTTACATAATGGTAACATGAATCTCTTCCTTTTATAACAAAACAAAGATTGGTTCTTGATGAAGTGTTGTCTCTTGGTGTCTTGTTTCAGATTGCTATAACAGGGAAAAGCTTCTGCAAATCGTCTGCAATTGCTACAGAGCTGATCATAAACAATATTATGAGGATAGGCAAGGTGAATGTAATAGGAGATGTGATATTGTTTCTAGGGAAGCTTTGTGTGAGTCTCTTCAGTGCTCTCTTTGGCTTTCTCATGTTGGATTCACACAAGTACCGGTCTTCTCACAACAAAATCTCCTCCCCACTGTTACCCGTTTTGGTAAAAGAACATTTTCATTCCCCTCTATACTCAACTGAATAGGTTTTGGTTGTGACACTCTCTCACTCTCTATATGCACAGGCATGTTGGGCTTTGGGGTATGTTGTGGCTACACTTTTCTTTGGGGTGGTTGAGATGTCGATAGACACAATCATACTCTCTTTTTGTCAAGACTCAGAAGAGAATCAAGGGAATGCTCAGCATGCACCGTCTCTTCTGCTTGAAACTTTAGATAGCAATCATGAGGAAGATGGTTAGAGACTTGGTCAGTGATAGATTCCATACTGTATAAGTTTTGTTTCTTCTTTATATGGTTTCAAGAAGTGGAATGTTATCTCTAAAAACAATATTATTAAATTTTGTGATGTCAGATGGCTTGATGATTCTTTGATTCTTTAAACCAAAAAAATATATATTTCTGCAAAAATATAGGGGTCAGTTAAATATGTGATTAGAAAAAAGGAACAAAATGTGAATTTTCTAAAAATTGAGGATATATATCGTAATATCTGTGCAGTCCTTTATGTTTCTTTTATTGTGGATTAACTCTCAATAGTTTTACTCTTATCAAAATAGCCCCTTCAGTTTCATTTTCCGTCCTCGTTTCTTCTTCTTCCTCCCACCGTCAATCATTGTCTTCTCCGTTCTCACTCCTCCGGTCGCCGAAGAACTCTGGTAAGCTCTCACACTCCTATTATTCTCATTCATTCTCTTCTTAAGCAGTTACTTATCGAGCAATCCCATCGATTTGGTTCCTCCTCTTATCTCTTCTTCAACAACGAGGGTAACTCTTTAGGACTCCAGTATACCTTTCAGCGCACACGCAACCTGAAAAATTGTTACTTTGATGTGTTGAAGTCATAAAGTTTGCGTCTTTACAGGTAAAGCTACAAGCTTTGACCGGGGTGTTATTACAGCAGAGGAAGTATGATGGGTTCGAGAGGAGTAATCAGTGATAAGTGGTCAATGAGGATTCTATGGGGCTGTGCACTCGGAAGTGCAATCGGTAATGATCTGTATTAACCACTTGCGTATGTTTTTGTTTCTCTGAGAGACAACCATTGTTAACCGTATATGGTTGTTTAGGTTTATACATGGTTGCTGTGGAAAGACAAACTCAGAACAGGGCACGTGCTTTGGCTGAAGGTATGAGAGCTGCTGAATCACAAGGCGGTGGTGATGGTGAATAGTAGTGTCTGAATCCACCCAAGTGCCATCAGTTGAGTTTTTGTTTCTTTTTAGATGTATGATAACATCTTGTTCCAAAGATTTTGCTGCTGATGCAGTTTCTTGTTGCCTAATAATCCTAATAAAGTTATGATACTTGAAGTTGCTAAACATACAGTTTGTGTTATCGGAAAGTCTCTTGCTCTCTCCCTGTCATGCTGTGTTTATGATATCACTTTTTCATGTGTATTATCAGCGAGGTAATTTGCGTTTTACCGGATGTGTGTTTTTAATGTCAAAGTCTTACATCCTATAAAACCGTGAGGGTTTTTCGGATTATACAGCAGGCTCCAAATATTACATAGGAAGAAGAAAAAAATGGCAGAGGGACACTAAGGCAAATGCTTTGGATTTGTCCTATTACTATGCTTCTTCAGTTCAACTTCCGCACGAGCAGAGTCAAGGATCTCCCTATGATGGAGGGAAGCACACTAGATCTTATCCATGATAATGAGTTCTTCAATGTAGCACAAAGTCAAGCGTGCTAATGATCAACTGCAGACCATAACTAGTGAACCAGAAGAGCCTGATCATAAACTGCAATTCATGTGGAGTGAGCTAGAAGAACCTGATCTTAAAGAAAAGCTTGATAGCAATGAGAAGGCTGATCATAAACTGCAACCACACAGTTAAGCCTGTGGGGTATGGTGTAGGTAGGGGCTATGGAAGTGGAAATGGTGTAGTCTATGGCATTAGTTGTGGAAGTGGAGACAGTGAATTTGGAGAAAGAATTGGCTCTAGTGGAGGTAGTGGCATTGTTGGATAAGGAACTGGGTTCTGGTGGTTCAGGTGTTGGCATTGGAGAAGGAATAGGATCCGGGTCTGACAAATCTAATTGCAGTCCTGTCATTTGAGCTCCAGGCAGGGGATTTTGTGAAGGCACTGGACAAGGTAGTTGTTCAGGTGAAGGGATTGGTATAGGTATAGGACGTGTCTCTAAGTGGTGGTGGACCCATTGTAGTTGTCCCAGACACAACAATCCCTCCCATAGCGGTTCCAGGCGCACAGACTCCAGGTTTTGTGACTTCACGAGTTAAGGTTCCTGAATCCTGGCCATGGTTCTGGCTGCCAAACCGGTGGCTGCACCCCAAGCGTAGCAGTACCAACCACCAAGCTATTCCCATTGTCCACCTTTCACTTCAGGACAAGATGCACGTCTAAACTTTCAGTATCCATGGAAACATAAAATCTTAATAAAATCACCCAAAGGATATCAAATTTTGGTTTAGTACAAGCTTCACATTAAGATGAATAATCTAAGCTTTCAGTATCCATGGAAACGTAAATTCTGCAAAAAAAAGGAAACGTTTGCTTCTATTTTGTTAACCTTGAAAAGAATGTTGATGAGCTAATCACTTGTTGAAGTCATTCATTTGCAAGAAACCAATAAATCTATTACTTTGATAGATAAGAGGGAGAGAACAAAACAGAGTCAAGAACCGTAAAGACAAAAATGTATTGATTCGGTGAATTTGAAAGTTTACAACAAAACTTGATGGAACTTTATCATTCATCATCCTTCCACATGTCTGCAAACTCATCAGGCTCCAATGGGTTAGAAAGCTCATGCATCTTTTTCCTCGTTTTTGCTTTGATCTTCTTAGCAAACTTCCCAGCTTTATTTCTTTTCTCCAACGCTCGGATCTTAAGGAACAAAAACAAAAAGCAACATATGATTAACAGGTGCATCAGCAAATGTGTTCTAATCAAGCTGAAATAGAAAACTCAGTACCTGGTTTGGAGATACGTAGAATGGGTTCTCGTAAAGGGTTGGACCTCCAAAGCTGCCTCCAAATATCTTAATCGGGTTTAAACAAAACCTTGGACCAACCTATCATCATATTAACACTTCAATCAACACTAACGAATAACCGTTACGCAAATTATCGTTACTAATAGTTATTAGCAGACCTCTACAAGTGTCATTTTATCCAGACCACCTCTTGCAACCTTGTCTGCCTCATTATGCGGTACAGATATCTGCAACAAACATTGACTTAAGTAAAACAAATCTCAAATAAAATGTAAGTGTAACAACACCATTTGATCTCAAAGATACTAAATGTTCAACCAACCTGGTAATTACGGAACCATATATGGTCATCAACAATGGAGAAAGCAAACACATGGTCATGGTAAGGCTTAGATTTTCTGTGTTCCTTGGGGATCCCAAAGACCTGAAAGAGATAAGAGAGAACTAATCAGCATGATGCATAAACAAAAACTAACCAGGAATAAACACAAGGGTGAATAATGACCTGTGTTAACATCTCTTTCAAAAGCTTCCAGTGTACATCTTTATCAAAGTTGGATGAGAATGTCAAGAGTGGACGTGACCCTTTCAGATGGTTTCCAGTGAGTTTCAGCTCCTCCATTGTGTGAACTTCACCATAACAGAAACAAAATACACATAAGCTAAAGAATGATTAGTTCCACTAGTTAATTCTAAAACAAGGGACTGGAGAAAAGTACCAGCATTAACCAAGAACTTAACAGAGGGTCCACTGGGAGACTTAACCATCCACATGTAAAGATCTTTATGCTTCCTACACTGAAGACACGAAAACAAACAAGTATCCACTTCAGTTTCTTGAAAGAAATCAAGAACGGTCCACAAAAGCAAAACCAAACAAGCTGACAACATTAAGAGCACAGGGGCAAAGTAAACCACTTTGAACCAGACAAAGATGGAACCTTTATATAGAAAAACAAGCATGAATAAAAGCCCTTTAACTCAACAAGCTCATTAAGAGCAGAGAGACAAAGGAAACCACTTTGAACAAGAAAAATATTGAAACTTTACCTCAAAGAACAAGCAAGAAGAAGACCCTTTAAGCTCAACAAGCTCATTAAGAGTGGCGCCTTTACTGCTCTTAGCTTCCACTTTACTATCCTTCTTACAGTGAGGTAGAAGAGACACGATGTTCAACATCAGATGTCGATACCTGAAACTGATACGACGTGAACAAGTAACGAGAACTTCTCTTTGTTCCTGAACTCCGGCGCTGGTTTAGGTTCCTCTGCATCTTGGGACTTATCTTTCCAACCGAGTAGAGTTCTTTTAGGTCTCTCCGGAGCAGATTCGTCCTTCTTCAATGGTGCCACCGCTTCAGTCTCGCTGTGCTTTCTCTTCTTCCCCATTGTTTTTTGCTTTTTCCGTGAAGAGACGATGGAAGAATCAAAATATCTTTTAGGGTTTTAGTACCGCAGAGAGAACCTGCTCTGACTCGTTTCATAATCAATAACATGGGCCGAACTTTTAATGGGCCTTTAAAAGGGTAAGAAACAAAAATGCAAAATAAATTTTGGTTGTTGCCATCGTTTATTCAACAACTATTAAACTCACATGTCAAAGTAAGACATGGGCATTTTTCCCCGATACCCACACCCGACATGAAAATCCAAACTGAAATCTGAATTAAAGGACCAACATATTATTTTGTATAGAACAAATTTGGATGCTCGAACCCAATCGGGTATATCCGAAACTCGAAGCACTACCATAAGTCATCCGAACATATATAAACTTTAACCTAAACCTACATTTTCATCCTTCTTTTATTATAGTCGAATTCGTGCAATCGATTATGAGTCTTGATATTCACGATCTCAAAGTCAATCTAAAAGATATCATTCAAATTAATCAAATTAGACACCACATAAAGTTTACTCTCTTCAGCTTGTTCTCCATCAAAGACAAGGAAGAAAAAATCGCAGATAATTGATTTTCAAACATTTTTTATTTGTTTAATTGAGCTAATCGATAAGGATAAATGATACATGGATGTTTTTGGGGTTTGTTTCATGATCTAAAATTATTAGTTATGAATTTTTGGTTTGATCATTTATTTTTGTAAGAATTATGTAATTTTGAAAAAAAAAAATCAAAAATCCAAATCCAAATCGAATTACCCAAAACGCTAAATATATTCAGCCGGGTATTTTCTTACTGGTTGTGATCTGAGGGATTAGACTAGTTTTATTTGTCAACATATAGCAATTTTATCATAATTAATAATAACTTTAAATAGTGATAAATCTAAAAGTTAAAAGAGATAAGATGATAAGATTACTTGAGATATGATGATAAGATTACTTGAGATGCCTACATTTAGGGTTCACTTGTTATTTTATGTATTCTTTTTTTTAACACTGAATTAGAAATTGACCCGAGCGTCCGCTCGGGTGTTTGTTTTACAATAGATAAAAGATATTTCAAAATGCAACAATTTAATGGTTGAAATTGCACTACTTTAGCTTATTGTTAAGATCGTGTTACTGGTTCATATTATTTTTCTTAGATGTGTGTTGGAATTATGTAATTATACAAAAAATGGATGTGTAAATATACTTTGTTGGATCAATTATATATGGCAATGTAGTTGTATTATACTATTATGAGTAGGAAATATACAGGAGAGATTTCTTTTTGAATTTGTTTTCTATATTTTACATAGTGTGCACAATTTATTTGGAAGATTCGTTTTGAATATTTGCAGCATTTGTTAAGTTTATAAACAGTAGTATCCGCTAAGGAATGAAACATGTAGGTCCTTGGAGAGAGTAAATGTGATTTTTTTCCTTTGCTGAATAATCGGATATTTAGTTTATGATGATAATAGTAAATGATTGTTCAAAATGGATAGTTATTAGCTCAGTGGCATAAGTTGGTAAATATTAAGATAAATTAAGGGTTATTTTTCAATTGTACTTTAGTTTTAATAGATTAGATATTTTGAATTTTAAATACATAAATATATATAAGGTTATATAGAATGATATTTTTGAAATATGTATTTTATAGCATGCATTGTTTTCTTAGGAATATATGATCGGGAATAATACGTTGTTGTGTTTGGGTACATGATAGAGATTTGGATATAAAATATACGACATGTTTAGAAAAAATAAATTGATGTTATATTATGCTTCATGCGTTGTGTTGTAATGTAAAACTACTACATATGAAATGAGGTTCGTAAAAATTAAGCCACAAGTCAAACACTATTATAATTGGTCCAAACAATATATAGATCTTGATTTTCGAATTCATAATCAATCCATGTAAGTTGACCAGTTGATAAGTCTTAACTTATAGATTTCAAAACGTGGGAGCAAAAATAACCAATCTATCTAGGTTTAGTATGATGAGATTTTAATAAGCTCTATTGATTCTCTCAAATTAATTCAAACCATATTTGTTAAGCTCAGATTAAAAGTTTGGTTTGTTACTTATGTCTTAATTCAAACCCATAGTTGTATATTACTTTAATTTAAATCTATTGGTATATAAAGTATATTTTTATGTTTAGTCACAACATGTTTAATAGGTCCAAATTTAAAACATGCCAAGGTAATTTCAAATAGAACTCTGTTTTAATATAGTAGATGTTTCGAAAATATGATTAGTCATGTCTTCAATCCATAGAAAGCATATGACTTAGCCACGACGTGATGATCTTCTCGTGTCGACGTATTACCAGCATAGGATCTACGACTGTGTAGCAAAACCGAGCCAGTAGCGTTAGCGAATAGTCGAGTTTAAGACCTGGACCGTATAATGGTGTTCTAGTGATGATCATCCTTATGTTAGTGTAAATTGGTGAAATATTTTTTAATAGAAACACAACTTCTAGTTATTGGGAATTCACGTGGCTGTCGAATTCATAATTAAACGAATTATAAGTTTTCTTACAACTATTAACTGTGGGTTAGAATAGTGTAAACTGTAAACATCAGGCGTTGCTGTGTTTGTTTGTGTTGAGATTCTGAACGTTATCCAAAAACAAAAAAGGTGGTCAGCCATGTAATGCACTAGAAATCTCTGTGAATGCAAATAGGATGTCTTTTGAATATCGATCTGATCGATCAGATGGATGTGACTATGATGTAGTTTTTTTTGGTTAACAGGAAATGATGTAATTAAATGGATTTAATTAGAGGCAGGTATTTATTTGAGTTGGCACAACGTGTGTAAAATATGGTCACATTTCTCCTTTCTTTATTTATTCCATTTTTTAAGAATTGAACCAAAAGACAAAACTGCGTATAATTATTATCGTTTAATTATTTTAAAATATCAAACATTTTTAATATATGCATTAAAAATATTGGTAATAAGTATATTTATTAAAAACTTATAAATATTTAGGTTTGCGTGTAGATTATGAATAGGATCTAATGATTTATATAAAAATAAATATGAGCAAACATATATATAACTCCTACTGGTTCTTTAATTTGTATATTTTGGAGTTTTCACAAACATATAAAATTTATTGTGTTATCAAACCTATATGCTTTACAATTGAATTTGAAAAAGATTTACATTGAATTGAATTAAGTTGATATATAAATTAGAAGTACCAGTACTATTTACTCACGATAAGTATTTACTCACGATAAATATTTTAGTGGTCTAAAATTATGCATGGTTAAAGTGATTTTATGTGACGTTGGAAAAAAGAAAAGAAAAATATAATTAATTAACATTAAAGTAATAAATCACATGAAATGCATCAATTTGTTTCTTTCCCTGATTTTATTTTTATTAATTTTTTTTCTGGTGGTGCGATTATCTCAATAACAAAAGCGTGACATATGACATATGAAACGTAAAGGTTTTATTCCCACACCCATCCGGCCATCTATTTCCACGTCATCAATTTGTTACCTTATGTGGCGATTATATGGGTCCCACGTCTCCACTAGGAATCAGACGTGTCGACTTTTTAATGGGATTACCAATAACAGTGTCACGCAGAACAGCAAATAAATTAACCCTAATTATGTTACAAACGAAATTAGAAAGCTCTATTTACTAACGAATATATGCTATTTTTATTATCAATATAATATAGTTTTGTCGCCACCAAAAGAAAATAGCAAACATACATCGTTTTCAACGTTAATTGAGCATCATCTCCCGTTGTCGTTGCTTGTTCGTGTCGAGTTTGTATATAAACTTAGAGAAAATATTGATTAATCAAGCCATAAATGACTAACTAGCCCTCATTTAATTTGGTTAATCTAGTAATTACATACACTCGACAGGATTAGTCAGGCTCTCTATATGTGTCGCATTGTCGCTACATTTAAATCCTCTAGCGCAACAAAGTCACACTAAAGCTGGCTGAAATATGGGGAATTTATACTTTTTTATTTGCGCTGATTAACATTAATCATACATATATTATATGATCAACAATGAATTGGTTTAAAAATAAAAAAAAGATTGAACTACATAATAGTTTTTTTTGAACATCATATGTTTTAATTGCCTTGGGATTCAATAACAGAAGCTAAACTATATGGTATGTGTTTTGTTTTACAAGATATGCAGACCTATCGAATTATAAATTATAAATTGTGATTTTTTGTAAACGAGTAAAGATTGGGACCATATAATATAAAACTAGTCTTTTGTATAATTTTTATTGTTTAATTTTTGTTTAATATATTACAAACGAACTGTAGATAATAAGTTTTACACCACTGTGAATTGTTCTTACGAAAATTTCATAATTATCAATAAATCACTTTTTGATTTTATGTTCATATATTTCGATATAAAAACATTAATAAATTATGTCAAATATTGGATTAAGAGGTGTCTACACATACTTCATACTTATATAAATAAACACAAATTGTTATGTCAAAGCCAACTATTGTATAATGAATTTTTTTTTTTCAATTTAACACTTTAAATTTCCGCGGGTGTATATATTAGTGTAAGAAGGAACAGAGGATGACAACCCATGGCATTTTTACATTTAAAAGAACTGTAACGTCGACTTTGTGAAGCATTTTTCAGCACACCTTTCCAAAAACAAATAAAAATATACAAGAACAAAAAAAAAGGAATAATCTCATGAGCTTCTCCTACTATCCTATAAACTACCAAAACCTCCGGTCACGGTGCTAGATTATCAATGGATAGCACCGATCCTCCCGGTGGTCGTCCTCCACCGCCGCAGCCTAACCTTCCGCCAGGATTCCGTTTTCACCCTACCGACGAAGAGCTCGTGGTTCACTACCTCAAACGCAAAGTCTCTTCCTCTCCTTTACCTGTCGCCATCATTGCCGAAGTTGATCTCTATAGGTTTGATCCATGGGAACTTCCCGGTACGTACCATCTCTCATCATCATCCAAGTTTTCACACCTTCTTTTATTTTTTATTTTTTTTGCTAAAATTTTGACACATCTTCTTTTATATATATGAATTTTATTAGTTTTTTAGCCTTTTTTTATTCTTCTTGATTTCTTGATTTTTTTTTTTGTTTGATTGTAGCAAAGGCTTCGTTTGGGGAGCAGGAGTGGTATTTCTTCAGTCCTAGAGATCGTAAATATCCTAACGGAGCAAGGCCGAACAGAGCGGCGACGTCGGGATACTGGAAGGCGACGGGGACTGATAAACTGGTGCTTACCTCGGACGGGAAGCAGAAGGTGGGCGTGAAGAAGGCACTTGTCTTCTACAGTGGAAAGCCTCCAAAAGGCATTAAAAGCGATTGGATCATGCATGAATATCGTCTCATCGACACCAAAACAAACAATAGACCACCAGGATGTGACTTCAGCAACAAGAAAAACTCCCTCCGGGTATGTAATTATAACATACTAGTAACCATGATAGTTGATGGCCATTGTGCTGAGATTAATTTTTTTTCTCCAAATTGTAGTTATGCCATTGTAAATATGAAATTAGTATCCTAATATATAGACTTTCTAACAAATTAAGACCTTAATTTATTAAATAAAATTGCCAAAAAAGAAGGACCTAGTGCTAACGCTGAGAATAGGCACTGCTAGTAACCAATACCAGCTAAAAGTTTTTGAGGATTTCAAAAAAAAAACAATGAAATTGAGATCTTCAACATATTTTGTTTAAGACCTAGTTGAAAAGTAGAATTTTAAACATATTTTTTTTTAAAAAAATTGTACGAAATATTTTAATATAAATTTATTTTGAAAATATATAAGACTAATTTTAGTTAATAATATATCTATATATCTAAATGTATGTTTCTCAAGAAAAAAATTCAAATTATTGTTAGCGTAGAAATTTGTAAATTTAGACTTTTAATATCACGGGGGCACTCCACTTAATCCGGCGGGCCCTGCTAGTAATTTCTTGATTCAATTATATTGTTATTTATTTTTGTTTGATTTTGGAATATTTTGCTTATGTTAGCTTGATGATTGGGTGCTATGCCGAATCTACAAGAAGAGAAACGTTGGTCGACATGTTTATAACAATGATAAGGATCACGATATGATTGATTACATCTTCAAAAAAATTCCTCCGACGTTATCAAGTGGACTCCACCACAATGTCTCCATGTCAATGAACTTCTCTCCGGGAAAATTCTCCGGTGGTTACGGGATTTTCTCCGACAGTGATCCCAGTTTATACGACGTAAGTGGCATGAGTAACAACAATGGTGCCGGTTCAGTTAATCTAAATGTCTCTAATGGTAATCCTAATGGTTTGAACCCTGCTTCCTCCTCTGGACCGATGATGATGATGGGGAAACTGAAACGACCTCTTCCGGTGGTGCCGTATTGGCATGTAGCGGAGGAAGAGCAGGTTGTATCTCCTAGTAAACGGTGTCACGGTGGAGGAGGTGGAGACTGTTTGAACATGTCTTCTTCTTCTATGATGGAGGAGACTACTACTCCACTGATGCAACAGCAAGGTGGTGCGTTAGGGGATGATGGGCTATATAGAACGACGTCGTGCCAGTTACATGGTTTAAACTGGTACCCTTCTTAAGTAAACGGCCGGCGTGCAATTTTTTCTGATGACAGTGAGGAATTGCAGAGTATGATTGGTGGGGTCATTGGCATCATATAAATTGAGATTTGTGTATATGTTTTGGGGTAATTAATTGGTCATAGGTGTTAGAAGAAAGAGGTTTAGAGAAGGGGATAAGTAAGGCAAAAATCATATACAAACATAGGGTTATTGAAAAAAATACATAGGGTTATTGAAAATATACAGTTTTTCTTAATTTAAATGTTGAGTGTAAGAGATTATACATGCTTAGGTATTTATATATAGATTGTATAGATGCATATATATAGTCCATCCTCTCAATGATATTTTGAGTTTGTATTTTCTTGTAAAGGTAATGATTAAAGAAATGATAAAAAAATAGTTGTGTAACTGTGTAATTTTATATATGATCAAAATAGTTATAGATACTGCTTTAACTTTAGTAATTATTTTCTTAGTCGTAATTAATAGTATGATTTGAACAAATAACCCACTAATTAAGAGTGTTTCCAGATGTGTTCAGGTGTGGGTGTCATTTTCTACTACAAATTTTAATTTCTATCAACCTTCTCAGTTCTTAAATTTTGATTAGACGTCCCCAAATATATTAACCACAGGTCATACAATTACACCAGAAGCATATAGAATGGATGACTTTTAAGGCGATTTTTTTTATTAATATAAAGCTGAGAAAGGTCGTATTGATCCAAGGTTTTGGTTTAAAGCTTTTCTGCAAATGAAATTATAAACGCTGATAGACATTAAATATTCTTTGGACATGTTTTTGACATCTCTATCTGGCGATTATGTCTTGAGTTCTTTTAAAGATAATGACCTATGGGGAATGAGAGCATCCACAATGGTGTATCTGAATCATTAACTTTCATTTTTTTTATTTTTTTTAGATTGTTAAAAAAAATTATAACCAATCGCGGGTTGTCACGTGTCATAAGGATCCGCAAACAGGGTAATGATTCACTAAAAAAAAATCTTTATTTAAAAATTTTAATGATCGAATCCTTAACTTTTGGTGGGATCCACTAATTATTTAATTATTCTTTTTTAAAGATTTCCTCTTAAAGATCCCTATTATGGGTGCTCTAAATATTACCTCATTGAATTTTTTTTTCAAAGTTACCTAGGGCACATGTACAATGTTCTTAAAGATCTGTCGACGTTTAAGGCATTCAAAACTTATAGATGTAACTAATATAGACTATTATTCAAGGTTATTGTTCATTAAGGATCAAAAACCCTCTTCTTTGAAATTGAAAGCGGAGTATATTAATAGACTTTATTTTGATGATCGGATACGTGTATATTTATATAAATCGGGCGGTCTAACTGACCTGCAGAAGATCTATCGATCTGAATGGAGGATCCATTCTAATGAATCTCTTATCCATTAGATCTCTAGCTCCTCTTTCAACTCAGCCATTTGTAGGTGACAAACAATAAGGCATTTTGTTTATGCTACAGAGTGGACTAGTTACCACACTGCCTATTCCGAGTTTGGAATACCTTCCGACTAATACCAGGAGGTGAACCGATCATCTGTTATGATCCATCATGTAAACCACTTGGGCCAAAAACTAAACACAGACTGGCCAGATAATAATAATCTAGTTCCTAAGGGGAATCGAACTCATAATTGATGTGGATGCACACTAAACCCCAAAAAATTACCACTGGACTACCATCATTTGGTTACAATAAGGCATTTCTGCTCCTAGTGTTGCACCATGTTCCACTTTTATGTAAATACAACACTTCACGTTGGTGGCGGGTCTTGTAAATACTTACCTAAACTTGGTTGGTTTATTTAATATAAGTTGGTGTTTAAAAAAAAGGACGAAAGCTAGCGAACCTAATGCATATTTTGTGGGCTGATACATGCAGCTGCTAATTTGATGAGTCATAAAATGGTGTCTTTCATTGCAAACGGGAGAAAACATCTTCCGGATAAATAATACTATAAACAAGAAGACCATAAGAAGTAGATATTACCAAATTTGTTGCCTACATGTCATGATTAATTTGAGTCGTCAAAATCTATTGCCCTGATTGCATATATTGCCCTGAAAATAACTACGAAGTTGAAAATAACCACAAGAGCTCAAACCAACATATTGCCCTGAAAATAACTACGAAGTTGAAAATAACCACAAGAGCTCAAACCAACATATTGCCCTGATTGCATATTACTGAGAACAACTAGTGAATAATTTTTGTGATAACAAACTATTGAACAGTTTGTAGTTTGGTACTTTTCTAGATCATTAAGAAAATGAAGAGCAGAGAGGCCCAACAGGCCAACACATATCAGTTGCATTTTTGGGCTTTATCTTCCTCTCTCACTCCAACAACGTTTCTTACTCGCATGGTCGACAAAACACTAAAGAATAGAATCAGCTTCCCCACCTACACTATCGCAATCTTTCTTCAGCGATAGGTTGCTGAAACCAACTGCTGAAGCTCGTCATATGCTTTTTCATCCGATCCCATGTAAAGCTTTCTATTTAATTCGTTTCACGGTTTCTATTGTACATTTTTTTGTGAGAAATAAAATTTACATTCCAAAACAAAAGATCTTGTTATGTATCTATTGTCTATGTATATCGATTCCTATCTCTTAAAACGCTATTGGTAGGCCGACAAACAAAAAAAAACACACGCTATTGGTAGAAGTGAAGTTGGGTCAAATGGACAGAGACCTAAATATTTTCTAACGTGGGACATGTCACATAACCAAGTCTACGTACAAGAAAAATAAAAGAAATTGTTTTTTTCTATCGTGTCTTGAGGGGAAAATGTGAGGACCAAATTAGTCTTTACTTCTTTACATGTTTTTAGTCTTTATGGTTGCTACAATACACATCTTCAACTAATTAGTGCCTAATAAACTATGGTAATTTGTATTAGTGACCGGTTAACATTGATGGCGAGGTGAGTTAACATTGATTTTTCTGTTGTTGTATATTTATAATAACTCTTTTTGTGTTTAGTGTAGCTGAAACGACAAAAGAACGACTGTGTTAGTCTGTGTTACTGACTCGATAAACTTTTTGAATCAGTATGTGTTACTGACTCGATAAACTTTTTAAATCAGTCTGTGTTACTGATTCGATAAACTTTTTTAATCAGTCTGTGTTACTGACTCGATAAACTTTTTGAATCAGTCTGTGTTACATCTTATGGGGTTCGATGAAGATTAAGAGTACATTAATCATATTTCTGCTATGGACTATATTACGCAAAGTTCATATGCATGTATTATATATGGTTTTCTCTATGGCTATACTTTTTTCAACATATATACATATAGAGTAGTTGTGTAATCAAAACTAAAACCGCAGAAACGGGACATGTGTCTGCACTCGGCAGATCCAACTTGTATTAGTAAACTAGTGAATTGAAAGTCCAGCCAAACCAACCCGTCCTTTAAAATATACGACATTCATTTTATTATGTTTTAGTAAGATACCACTATGCATGGATATATTCGAACATATCTTAGCATTATAAATATGTTTTTCCTCTTACTATCCGACGACCATTCGTATAATGAAAATAATACTACTTGAGTTCAATAAAGTATTTGCTCGATCATAGAGAGTAACGATCCGCTAAACACTTATGCCCTTTTATATATAGCGTGTTGCCCATTTGTCGGACAATAAAAAAGTTTAGCTTTAAAATATTACTATAGTTTTCCAGACGAATAAAAAGTTCTTAATGTTTACTTTTAATGTGGTTGTGAGAATGCTAGACATTTGTGAAAGATAAAAAAAAATATTTTTTCTTATTATATTTTCTTCTCAACTATTTTCATGGAAAACTAAAAGTTTATATTTTCTTACAAAAAAATATCTACGGTTTACGAATAAATATTCTTCTAAATTTTTAATAATTTAATTTAAAATTGACTAATTCAATATATTTATTTATATCCATATTTTAGTTCGAAAAGCTACTCAAACATTTACCTATTTTTTATATTTCTTGCATTTTATATGAAGTAATATTAATTAGGTACACGTAAAGTAGGATATCTTATAAAATATTTTTTTATAAGAATAATAAAATATATGTAAAATATATTTGAATGTTTTGACCAAATTAAAATTGCAAAGTATTTAGTTTTTATCAAATCAAAATGATACACATTTTAAAAAATTTAAAATATTTATGTATTTCAATATAGTATATAGTTTAATTTAAATAATATTAAAAATATATATATATTTTTAATCTAAATATATATTAGATGAGATTTTTTACTCATATGGTTTTATAATCATTTGTATTTTGTTATAACAAAAATTTAAGTCATTGATTACAATTTTTTTTAATGTGAAAATCTTAAAAATTGTAGTAGTTTTTAATCATTTTTATTTTTTTAAATATAATTGACATTACAAATATAAATTTTTATTATATGATTAATGTGATTATGTAATTATTTTAATAGTATAAAATTAAACAAAAATATAGAGAACATATATATTGTTATCAAATCTTTATGACTCAAAATCATTAATTGTTTATATATTTAATCACACTAAATTATTTCATGGTTTTATTTAAAAAATGAAAAAATATTTTGAAAAAAACTACAATGAAGTTTATAATGAATTTAGTGAGAATTCTAATAATATATATTTAAATAGATTAAAATATTTTTTTTTAATTATAAAAATTATTGTAGTAATGATACATGAGATATCTCATCAATGTTATAATGTTTTTTTTTAATTAGAATACTAGCAGTAGAGACAATAAAAAAAGCGTTTGCGGTTTTATAGTTTAGTTTAAAGTTTATGCTCTTTATCTACGTGGGGACATACTTGTAACTAAATTTTATTTTGTCGTCCATTTACAAAATTATGCCTTCCTTGTTTTCCGGAAGATACATATTCTGAATGTGTAAGGGATTTAAAGCTATATTTATGTATGACACATGAGACTTGTAATATTTTATTAAGTAGCTGAAAACATAAGCAACAGAATATTAATCGCGTGGATAATAACCTAACGTATAAGAAACATGAGGCAGATCACAATCACACTATTATTCACTATGATTGTTTTCCAATCAAAACTCTAAAAGAAGCACATGGGTTTTTAATACTATATACTACTTTGAGAAAAATATTTATACTAAAAGCTTTTTTGGGAACTAATTTTTAATTAGACGATCTGAGATTTTTTTGTTTTTTTTTTTGAAAGCTGATCTGAGATTTCCGAGTTGAATATCATTCTTGCAGATTTTAAACGGTGGACTTGACTCTATCCAATGCTAAATCTAATAAATAACTTGGTGATACAAAATGTTGTTTCTTATTCATTAGGAACATTAAAATTAAATTAGACAAACTAAATATGGGAATATTTATTCATCCCTCTTTCTCTATTTATATGGCTGTATTCCATATAATTTCACGTGGCCCAACCTGTTTCTGTTCACATCAATCAATCAAAGTTTCTAGACAAGGTGAACCCACACTACACACGGTCGATCTTCTTTTTCTATGCTCTTGTCCCTACACCTCTCTGAAGCCCATCATTACTTCTTGTGTTTTATTGATACGGTGAGCTAAAGATAGTTAGCAACAACCCAACAACGCGGGTCTAGCTAAGTCTGGTCGAACTCATTCGAGACTAGTTTAATCCGCTCAAAGTCATTAGTTTTCTACTAACTTTGGAAATGTGTGTATTGCATGAAGAACCCTAACTGGCTAACTTAACACACATGGTTAATTTGGCTAAGAATAGATTAATTCTTTGGGAATTTTATTTACATGATTGCAGACTACAAATAAGATTCACAGTAGGTGTTTTAAATCTGCATTATCTGAAACGAGCTGATCTATACCAATTAAAATATAACAAGATCGATATGAAAGTTGAACTAAAATATAATTTTAGGTATTTCAGGAACCGAATCAAATGTAAATCGAACTAATTAAAAAAGGAAAACTGGAATAAAAGCTTAGAGTCTATTTAATTTGGTTTAGACTATGGATAAAAAGTATATAATTGATACAAATTTGAACCTGTACCAAAAACATGAAAACACATGCTATCTCAACCGTAACTAGACTAATCTTACTGTATCCCCTAGTCGAAAACTAATCTCGTATTATATTTGGTACCACCATCAAAATCAGTGCAGGAATACAATATAACTAAGCTAAGTGTCGTTAATTTTCAATTAAAAATTATGGAAGGAGAGAGATAACGAACATACCCAAAATGGTAGGATTTGATTATATGGTTCTATACTCCTATTAGAAATATAGCTAACTGATTATTAAAAAAGTATACTGTGATTCACTGGTTAGAACAAGAATCTTTACAAAAGGAATACACATGGGATGTTTAGTAGAAGAGTAAGATTCCAACAATCCAACGGTCAGAGAAAAATCATAAGAAAATTTTCACAACCGTAGGATATGTTCCCTTAAACCACCTTGTAGTGCCGGTCTTTATTAATTTTTGTAGAAAAACAGCACCAAACTTATGTCTCTCATGTGACCGACCACCGCATCATCAGTTGACCTGTCGTTGCCCCAACTTTGTCTCCCCACATAAACTGACTCAACGTGTCGATCTCTGACTGGTTTACATTGGTTTTATCGTGTGGAGGACCAACGAAGCAACACATAAAAGCACACGACGCGGTATAGTAGTACCATTACTACAATAAGCGAAGTGTGTGTAAGAAGAAAAGTTCTCATACTATTTCATAATTTATCGAATAACAAAAAAATAAGTTTAAGAGAAATGGAGAAAGGTGGAGGGCTCGAGCTTGAGATAACGGAGCTGAGACTAGGTCTTCCGGGGACGGAGAAGATGATCAAGAAGAGAGGTTTCACGGAGATGATGATCATGATGACGTCTTCAGGAAGTAATAGTGATCATCAATGTGAAAGCGGCGTCGTTTCATCAGGTGGTGACGTGGAGAAAGTTAGTGAGTCTCCGGCTGCGAAAAGTCAGGTGGTGGGGTGGCCACCGGTTTGCTCTTACCGGAGGAAAAACAGTTGTAAGGAAGTTTCGACGACGAAGTTAGTGGGGTTAGGGTATGTGAAGGTGAGTATGGATGGTTTGCCTTACTTGAGGAAGATGGATCTTGGTTCGAGCCATGGTTACAATGATTTAGCACTTGCTCTCGATAAGCTCTTCGGTTTCCATGGCATTGGTTAGTAAATTAATTCTCTCATTTTTTCCGGTTAAAGTAGATAGTGTGAAACAAAGAAGCTTGTCGATTGTACGAGAGATTAGATTAAGAACTAATTAGCATTTTTATACGTAATGCAAGATGGAACACAATATGGGAATGAATATATTTTAATTAGGTTAACTAGTAAATAGTAATGTTGTGTTAATGATGTTTTAGACTTATTCATTACTTACATCACGGACTTAACTAGGTTAACTAGATTTACTATTCATTTACATTTCTTTTTCTGTTTGCTTGTTTAGAAAACAATCATAAATTAGCAAGAGTTTTATACCAGAATATTGGACTATCTACTTATCAAAATACAAATAGCAGTACTTAATTAATATGTATGTGTATATATATGTATGTGCAGGAGTGGCCTTGAAAGATGGTGATAACTTCGAATACGTTACCATATACGAAGACAAAGATGGAGATTGGATGCTCGCGGGCGATGTACCTTGGGGGTATGTTCATGTCTTTAGACTATAACTTGATCTCAATAGAAACTTATATAGTAAATGGGTTTGGATATTTTATTTTTGCAGAATGTTCATAGAATCATGCAAGAGGTTGAGGATTATGAAAAGATCCGATGCTACAGGGTTTGGGCTGCAGCCTAGAGGAGTAGACGAGTGATATGGTGACTCGACCAAGAAGCAAGGCACTGGTTGAAGACTTTAACCTTTAAATTTATTCAAGATCATTTAGAATATTTTTACTGTTTATGTTATAGTATTATTCTATAAGACAATTTAAGTTATGAATTGCATAACTATCTTGAGAAATACAGCTATATAAATTGCTTGAGTATTGAGTTAAGAGTCTTACACATTAATTTGCTTTATACATGTAGGAAACCTTTGTAGCGTTTCCGTAATTCCCTTCTTGTAATATTTGAATCATTTTTTTGTCTCCAAAATTTATATATTTGATCATAATTCATATTTGAAGCTAAATTTGATAATTTTATACTTTCAAGCTTTATTGCTTTTTTTTTGGAAAATTTTCACAAATACCACATTTCTATTATCACTTTTCATGTTTACCTTAATCACTTTTATTTTTATTTTCTAAAAGAAAAAATACACTTATAACCTTTAGGTCAATTAATCTAATATTTAGGGTTTAGAATTGAGGAATGTGATAGGATTTAGGAATGTAAAATTTAGGATTCTAACTAATTTTAAAAAAACTACCTTTTAAAAAATGATATTTATGAAAATGGTTTTTTAATGAAAATAAAAATGAAAAGTGATACCAATATTGTGGTAAACATTAAAAATTCTCTTTATTTTTTCACTACTATGTGATCAACTCTCTAGCTTTTGAAATATTTATTTGTATCAATTATATAATAAACACATCGACATGTTGGGCATGTCGACCATCTTTTTATATTGTCTTTCTGTAGAACGTAACTACTAAGATTATGAAATGAACCCATATGATTCGTTACAAATATGGCCTACCTGTGTTTTTGATTGGCAAAACCATGTGCATTGCAAACCAGAAACAGCAAAAATTCAGCCCATCCCTTCCGATTCTACTTTTTGTTTGGGCCTAAATTAAAAAATCCATGATTACAAAATACTCCAATACTTTTGGATTCGTGTTAATGCAAAGCTTTTAAACATTATCACATGGTTACAAAACCCAAGATATTTATTAAGTCTTTTGTGCAAACAACTTAATCATCTAGGGTAAGGGCTTATTCCTCTCCGCTCTCTCGGCCCGTAGGTCTCATCTCATTCGACGGACGATGCATTAATATTTTTTAAGGCTTAGAAATCATGTTTAGGACCCTCCAATCACCACATGTCATTTTTCCATTCTTTGTTCTCACTCATACAGTATCGCGAATCACTTTCCGATAGGTCATTCATCTTTCCACTACTTCAGCATAAGCACGCGTAACTCTGGAGTTTTAAACGGATTGTGTGACGGAAAATATAAACGCACTTTGATGACATATGTATCTAAATCAATTCTCTTAAACTTTTTCTTATATCACAACTCGTGATGCTATAATACTTCACAACAAGTTCAAAGAAAGAGAGGATCTAGAGAATAAAGTGAGGCCTGAAATGTAGAAAAGCAAGGAGATGATCAAGACTTTGAATGATGACTTGTTGCCAGAGGATACACGCCATTACACAAGGAGTTAAGAGTATATCATGAAGAAGAGCATAAATTCAGTAACTTCTGAGACTGAAACTGAAACTCAGAAGCATGTGGTAATAGAGGAGGAAGAGCAGAAAAATGAAGTTGTGCTTTGCCTTAGGAAATGATAAACCGGTTGAAGAAAAGCTAGATGTATAAGAAAGAAAGAGAGAGGCAGCAGAGAGCATTTCCTCATTTTAAGGAACCAGAGAGTGAGGAAGATGAAGTAAGCAGGAGTGAGCGAGGAAAATGAAATGATGAGAAATGACTCCACATTTTACTGGAAGAAACATTTGTTTTTTTTTTTTTTTTTTTTTTTTTTGCTAAATAAGAAACATTTGTTTCTATAGCGTGTTTGTGTATTCAAAAAACATCTTCATTATTGCTCGTACATGTGTCATAACAGCTTGTTGTTTTTGTTTCCATTAATGCAACATTAAGACATAGATTTTCTCCACCTTGAAGGTGTTGTTCTTCCTTTGACAAGCCTTGTCTTCATATTCCCCGGAGTCCTTGGCTCAAAGCTTTCACCATTATCACCTACTTCTTCCTCACCGTTCATCATGTTTTCAACGCAAACACTTCCTCTGACGGAAGGTCTCCGCCACCGGAAAAACCCTTTACTCCCACCACTCTTCTTCTCCATAAGCCTCTCCAGCTGCATATGCATGGCACCACACTGACTCTGCAGCCTCAGCACATCATCTCTAAGCCTCTTTATCTCCGCTTGCTGGACATTCATCTCACGTTTAGACAAGCACTCTGGTCCAAACCCTGGCTCAAAGTAATGTGAGCCAGAAGCGTTCGTTGGACTCCTCGTTGTACTGCTTATGGAGCTACCGGTCCAGTCAACGTGACGGCTAAGCTTTGTCTGCTCAGTGAACAACACTCTGATGATTGATCTCACTGGTAAACGATCATTCTGAGCTGCATGTAGAGCTGCTTCTGGTGATAGCTTTCTGCTATCAATGAGTCTACACAGTTCCTTCCTTTCTTGCTTCAGCACCTGAGCATGAGCCTGTAATGGAATTTGAAAATGTTGAACTGAATCTCTAGAATTGAATCTCAACTTCAAATATATATAAGTTTTATGTTGATATTTTTTTTTGATAACCGTGGAATCCCAAAGAGGCCCAAACACTAGTCCCACGAGAACTTACATGCATTACCCTATTGTTAAAAGGGCTCTTAGATGACCAGTGAGAATAGAACCTAGGTGGCGGTAGTTTCAACCGAAGTCCCTTTATCACTTGGACTAAGTTCTTTTCATTTTTACGTTTAGAAAATGGGTCTTACTAGATAAAATACTTTTCCTAAAACATAAATAATTATTAGTTTGTTTATTTTCACATAATCAATACACAAACACAAGAACCAAATATTTGTTTTGATAGTCTTTTAACTTTATGTTTTTTCTTTCTTTGATTTTAGATCGTGTTTTTTTTTGAATACCTGGAGGTTCGAAGCATAATTCATAATTAGTTCACAATTTTACTGACTATGGCTTTATTATTATTACCTCGAGATATGTATCAATGGCGCGGTACAAGCCATCCTCTGTGGTACGAGCATGGCTAGGCAGAGCTTCGGCTAGTGATATAAACTCCGGTAGTGTCAAACCACCGTCCATGGCGGCTTCAGCCAGATAAGAGTCAACAAGCTTGGCCACTTTAACTAGAGCCGCACCGGTCTTAACACCTTCACTGTCCAAACCAGCGAACTTCTTCACAAGACGCGTCACGAGCTCAACGTCCAGCAAAGTCCCACATGTGTGGCTAAACGAAGGTATCATGAGCTCCTTGAGGGAACCTTGGTCCAGCTGCCAAGACACCCTGTTCTCGAGCTCCGTTAAGTAGTTCTGATTGGCTCCGACCATCTTCGCTGTCCTGAGGAGACGGAGGAGGAAGTTGCATGGAACGGAGTCTTTCTCCGGAGGGAGGATTCCGGTTAGAGTTTCTACGAAAAACCGTTTCTTCATTACAGAAGCCGTGACGCTCTCTGTCGGTGGTGGTGGTGGGTTCGTGGTGGAGGAGACGTTACCGGAGAGATCAGGGAGCCACTTGGAAGCGTAATGGGCGATGATGGAACCTATGAGGTCTGGTCGGATGCCTTTGGATTTGATGCTGGTGAGGGTTTTGACGAAGTAGTTCATGTCTTGAATAGAAGCTTCTTCGAACCAAGAGTAGTACTCCATGTCACCGGCGAACGTTTCTTGGTGATGTTGTGAAGGCTGATTTGCGTAGATGGTCATGGGTTCCGGCGAAGGTGGTTTCTCCATTTCGTTTTGGTTTTTTTTTCTCACCGTGAGCTTGAAATTCAGTGTAGTAGAATGGTTTTTCTAACTTTTTTATATAGAAAGAAAAGTGATGGATGGTCTTTTTAAAGTAATATTTCCTCGTTTCAGCAAAAAAAAAAAAATTGTTGTTTATAGTTTTAGTGCATAATTTATTAATTTTATATTTTATTTATTTATTATTTTTGTTGAAATATGATTAGATATGTATGTAATTGTATTTTTATCTAAAAAATATATAAAATTAAATATATTTTTTTAATTTACGTGCACAAACCTAAAATGACGAATAAAATGAAATGAAAGGTAATGTTTTTAGCTTAGAAAGCTCATGAGAGAGCGTAATTGGCGCAAAAATTCCAAAATAAAAGAGAGCGTAATTGGCGTAAAAATTCTAAAATAAAAATAGAGTTTTAATTTTTCTATATTAAATTTTCTTATAATATAGAGTATCAATTAATATTTATTTATTTATTAAACAATTTGGTTTGTAACATCCGGATCCTTTTGGTACTGTATATTGGCGCATATTGAAATAATTGTTTTAGTTACATGCATCACAGAAATGAATTTAATTTTTGCTTATTTGTCTAGAAAAAAACTTTAAAATCCAACGTGTTAGAGTTAGTAACTTAAAAATGAATGACCTATTAGAAAGTTATTTGCGAGTGAGATATAACGTAAAAGAGATTAGGTGGTGATCGCAATATTGATAAATAAATCTTCTGAACATAACCGTGAGACGAGGATGAAGCCCACACCGATATAACAAGGGTGAAAATCTAAGAGCACCTCCATACGTTAAAAATTCTAAAAAAGTTTTTTACTTCTTTTTTTCTGTTGATTTTTTTCTTAAAAAAAAATTTAAAAGCGAATCAATCGTGTGCCGCCACATGTCATTGAAGTCCACGAAACAGTGTAAGAACCGGTTCTTAAAGTGGGATTTTTGGAACAGATTCTTAAGAAAAATAGTGGAGTCTGCCACCACTTTTTCTTAAGAACCTCACTTAAGAGTCTTGTGTTTTTAAGAAAAAATAGTGTGCTCTAAAAGCATGATTAACCCAAGAACCCTTTTGAGATTCTTGTTTTTTTATTTTTTTTATTTTTTTGTTTAATTTAAAAAAAATAAAATAAAAAAAAACAAAAAAGAACCAGTCGCGGGCCGCCACATGTCTGTGGGGCCCGCAAACAGTACAAGAACCCATGCAAAAGGGACTTTTAATTAAGAGGTTTTTAAGTTTTAGTGGATCCCCTCCCCGTAAGAACCCCTCTAAAAACCCTTTAAGAGCCTCATATAATCATGCTCTAAGACCATTATTAATCCAGTTTCTTAAATTAGATTTAACTTAAAATTTGATGTTTTTATTTTATTTTATTTTACATTTTTTAGCTAAGAAACGTCTTTTATATCTTTTATTTAAGAGATTGTTTTTAGATTTTTTTAGTTAAAAACTAAAAAACGTCTGTTAGGGAAGTTAAGAACTTCATCTTAAAAGACTGTAATTAATCATGCTCTAAAAGCTAGGTGATGGCGTTATATATTCATTCACTATTTTGCAGACATCAGCCAAGTGTCTTCATGGTTTCAGTGTCTTCATAGTTTTCATAACTCTTAGAAAGTTAATCAATCATGTACAAAAATGTTTTATAGTTTTTTCATGAATTATACACTAGATGAATACATGATCCTAATGTTAAGAGGACTGTGAGTCTGGCAGCCTGTGAAGGAAGATATAGATAAGAGAAGGATGAAGACAAAACCCCTCTTGAATACGTAAGTGTATTATTACAAACGGAATATAATCGATGGATAGACGTGTCCTTATTCTCTGCCATGATAATGTCACTCGTATTCTAGTGATACCGATAGCAAGATATTATAAACGATATTTATTTTCAGTATTGGTTTTGGTCCGAAATAAGAATTACCTATAATAGATCACTATTTGACGAATTTTCAAACATTTAATGTTTTGAATAAATAAACTGTTTATATATAACAAACGACTGCAAGTTTGACTGTAAAAAGAAACTAACGAGATAAGCTAATATGTACTGAGCTAAGTAAAAAAGACAGTACTTTGGTAAAGACAAATGAATCATAGTCTCTCTGCATTGCTCTTTTGTAATATAATATCCTTCTCTCCATGTGAGTTTTGTAATGACATGACAATGCATGGTCCCGGTTTTCCAATATAATGACCATGCACCTTGTCTCCTCACAACCCTACGTACATGCCAAAAATAAGATCCTTTCTCTAACGTTTCTTTTTGTTCCCATTGCACATTCACATCACATCATGAGTGGCAGTGCGATGACACACCAACCGGTTTAGCCCGTTGATGGCCCATTGAAGGTCTATCTAAATCCTACACATGTGGGCTTGGCTGTTCTTTGGGTTTTCAGTCACCTTTACACAAGCTGATATTACATATGATGAAGTTATTCTAATAAGCTGTATTTGGCACCATCAGTGAAGATGTTGTGCAGGGCAACTTCATAGACAATTGCTAAAAGAGGAGTCACCACGAAGATAGCTAGATGCAGTGACAATGGACTTCATTATGATCCTTACCATAGTTGATGTTGTTGTTAAATGTCAAGCAATATCGCATGAATTATGAGTACGGGTTCGGGCTTAGGACATGAAGGTCATAAACTTGGAACCACACAAAGGCTGGAAATACGTTAAGAGAGTTGAGGCTCAATCTATGATTTCAAAGTAACGTGTACGCAACATCTAAAGTGGCAATATTGATACTAATACCATAACGTTAAGGCAATGCAGTCAATATGTTAAATTCTTATGCTTGTCTGACTAATAAATGTGATTCCAAGGTGGGTCAATGTAACATTACATGCTTCAATACTATCGCAGGAAGATGAACGAAGAATGATAAAAAAGAGAGCGTTTTGTGGAAAATACATACTGGAATTTTAATTGTAGTAGAAAATGTTTCCAGATGGAATCAAAGGGGTAAACCAAGCAGTACCATAAGCCTACAAGCTCTATTGATGTAGTGAAGGACAACTGTTTATGATGAACTGCACATGTACAAACATTATTAGGGTTAATGTTTTTTCACTACTATAGCACATCATGTAAACGAGCCCCATCTTCGTTTTTGTAAGTTTCATAGACCAATTCCATTAGAGCTGCTACAGAGAGAGAGAGAGATTAATAAAGAAATCAAACAACGTCTTGGCTAAAATTCCTTACACATAGAAGCAAGAAAAAATATAATGTTTGAGACAGAGAGTGTTGTGGACGAACACAAATAAGGCTCTGCCAGGAGAAAAGTGTAATATAGTACTCAAGATGTAAATGAACTAACCAACCGACACATCTCGTAGAACCAGATACCTAACATTTGAAACACAACAACTCTAAGATCATCTCCAAAGAACAAAAATATTTGAAACTTGTACGTTCAATTAGAAATAACTGTTAACGTTAACAACAAAGCGGGGATAGCTCAGTTGGGAGAGCGTCAGACTGAAGATCTGAAGGTCGCGTGTTCGATCCACGCTCACCGCAAGTTTTAGTATTAATTTTTTTATTTTGTACTCTATAAATATTATGTGTTTGATCTATTCAGGATGGGAGCCGCGTGTTCGATCCACTCTTTGTATCATTTTATTTCTTTTTACTTTTAAGCGGTACTCGTCTTTAGTTGTGAGGCTCAATTGATTCGATTCGGTTCTTTACATATTGTCTTTCCGGTTCAACATAAAAGATCTAAATCAACTGGATACATAATAAATATGAGCCTATTAAGTAATTTATGATACATGATACAATTTTGTAAACTACATTAGGGTGCTCAATTGATTCAGTTAGGTTTGGCTTCTCTACATATCGCCTTTCCGATTGGTTTTGAACGTGTGTTCCTCGGAAAAAACCGAGGAAAATCCGAGGATATATTATAGCCGTTAGATAGCCATTGGGGATTTGACTAAATTCCGAGGAAATTCCGAGGAACTAGCCGTTGCCGTCGGAATTTCCTCGGAAAAATTCAATGTAATAATCGAATTTCAGGGATTTGATATCAGGGTTTCATTTCCTCGGAATTTCCTCGGAAAATTCTGAGGAAATTCCGAGGAAAACAAGCGTTCGTCGGAAATTCCACGGAATTTCCTCGGAAAATTCCGAGGAAATTCCGACGAAACAGGGTTTCGGAACCGAAAACAGCGATTTACGGATTGAATAAGACTTGTATAAACCTTGTTAGTGTTATGAATTGATTATGAATTCAAAAAATGGTGTGTACCCAAATTATAGACACTTTTCCGATTGTATAAACGAAATCCTTAAACTACAACATAAACACTTTATACTTTAATGAACAGAAACGACAATACGTGTACTCGTTTTAATAATTGTTTAATTTCATGGTTTATAGGCATCTATTGTCATGTTATCCATTGACAATCTATCAAATTGTTCAATGAATGATTTACCGTATCAAAAGTTTAGGTTTTGAAACCTCAAACAATGTTTCCTCGGAATTTCCTCAGTAATTTCCGAGGAAATTCCGAGGAACATATGTCCGTCGGAATTTCCGTCGGAATTTCCTCGGAATTTTTAGTACCCGGGAACTCAAACCGCCAAACATTTTCGCGAAAATTAAATTAATAAATTCCGACGGAATTCCGAGGACCCCTTTTCCGTCGGAATATTTGGTTTTATTAACCCTAGGGAGTTCTTTTTCCTCATTTCTCTTCTCTTCTCTTCTCTTCCTATCGGCCGCCGCGAAAACTCCCCCCCCCCTCTCTCTCGATTCTCAGCCGCGAAACCTCCTCAAATCTCCTCTATTTCATTCCAAATCATGTAAGTCCTTAATCCCCATCATCCTTAGTTGTTATGATTAGGATTTGAACTTAGTTTTAAGGATTTTAGATGTTTTAGATTGTGATTTTGTTAGGGTGATTGGTAAATAGGGGAATTAGTTGGTTTTTGTGTTGATTGTTTTGTTGTTGTTGTAGTTGTTGATTTATAAATTTTAATTTTCGGAAATTATCAATTTTAATTTTCTGAAATTTTAATTTTCGGAAATTATAATTTTTTTGTGATTTAAAACTATTTTTAAATTAATAAAGTATTTTCCTATTTATTAAAAGGTTTTTTATATTACTGAAATTTTTGTTGTGATTTAAAACTATTTTTTAAATTAATAAAGTATTTTCCTATTTAGTAAAAGGTTTTTTGTGATTTAAAACCATATTTTTTAAATTAATAAAGTTTTTTCCTATTTATTAAAAGGTTTTTTATATTACTGAATTTTTTTTTGTGATTTAAAACTATTTTTTAAATTAATAAAGTATTTTCCAATTTATTAAAAGGTTTTTTGTGATTTAAAACCATATTTTTTAAATTAATAAAGTTTTTTCCTATTTATTAAAAGGTCTTATATATTACTGAATTTTTTTTGTGATTTAAAACTATTTTTTAAATTAATAAAGTATTTTCCTATTTATTTAAATGTTTTTTATATTACTGAAACCTTTTTTGTGGCTTAAATTTTTTTTTAAATTAATAAAGTTATTTTTAATATTTTATGATTTTTTTTGTGATGATTATGGAGTAGCTGCAGGACAAGGATAACCGCATAGCTGCGTTGGAGGCGAAAATGGCGGAACAAGAAAAGGGATGGGAGGAAAAGAGAAGGGTTAACGAGCGCATGATGGAGATGATGAGGAGGATGTACCCGAACGAGCAGTTCCCGAAGTTTTTTTTTGAAAACTCTGAATGTCTTTTTTTATTTGTACAACTCTAACTATTATCTAATATATTTTCAATTTAAAAGTTTATTTTATATTTTCGAATTTTAATTAAAAATAAAATAATTTATAATTTTACTAAAAAAATCATATTTTAGGAAATTCCGAGGAATTTCCGAGGACCACGTTTCGTCAAAAATTTCCGAGGAACACTACTTTCCTCGGAAATTTCCGACGAAACCGGTTCCTCGGAAATTTCCGACGGAATATTCGTTCTTCGGAATTTCTTCGGAAATTTCCGAGGAAATTCCGAGGAAATGTGAAATTTCGAGGAGATATTTCCGACGACCGTTGTCGTCGGTATATCCACGGAATTCCTTAATTCCGACGACATACCGACGAATTTTTCCCTCAGAATCACCATGTTTTCTTGTAGTGAATATCCTTCTCTCCATGTGAGTTTTGTAATGACATGACAATGCATGGTCCCGGTTTTCCAATATAATGACCATGCACCTTGTCTCCTCACAACCCTACGTACATGCCAAAAATAAGATCCTTTCTCTAACGTTTCTTTTTGTTCCCATTGCACATTCACATCACATCATGAGTGGCAGTGCGATGACACACCAACCGGTTTAGCCCGTTGATGGCCCATTGAAGGTCTATCTAAATCCTACACATGTGGGCTTGGCTGTTCTTTGGGTTTTCAGTCACCTTTACACAAGCTGATATTACATATGATGAAGTTATTCTAATAAGCTGTATTTGGCACCATCAGTGAAGATGTTGTGCAGGGCAACTTCATAGACAATTGCTAAAAGAGGAGTCACCACGAAGATAGCTAGATGCAGTGACAATGGACTTCATTATGATCCTTACCATAGTTGATGTTGTTGTTAAATGTCAAGCAATATCGCATGAATTATGAGTACGGGTTCGGGCTTAGGACATGAAGGTCATAAACTTGGAACCACACAAAGGCTGGAAATACGTTAAGAGAGTTGAGGCTCAATCTATGATTTCAAAGTAACGTGTACGCAACATCTAAAGTGGCAATATTGATACTAATACCATAACGTTAAGGCAATGCAGTCAATATGTTAAATTCTTATGCTTGTCTGACTAATAAATGTGATTCCAAGGTGGGTCAATGTAACATTACATGCTTCAATACTATCGCAGGAAGATGAACGAAGAATGATAAAAAAGAGAGCGTTTTGTGGAAAATACATACTGGAATTTTAATTGTAGTAGAAAATGTTTCCAGATGGAATCAAAGGGGTAAACCAAGCAGTACCATAAGCCTACAAGCTCTATTGATGTAGTGAAGGACAACTGTTTATGATGAACTGCACATGTACAAACATTATTAGGGTTAATGTTTTTTCACTACTATAGCACATCATGTAAACGAGCCCCATCTTCGTTTTTGTAAGTTTCATAGACCAATTCCATTAGAGCTGCTACAGAGAGAGAGAGAGATTAATAAAGAAATCAAACAACGTCTTGGCTAAAATTCCTTACACATAGAAGCAAGAAAAAATATAATGTTTGAGACAGAGAGTGTTGTGGACGAACACAAATAAGGCTCTGCCAGGAGAAAAGTGTAATATAGTACTCAAGATGTAAATGAACTAACCAACCGACACATCTCGTAGAACCAGATACCTAACATTTGAAACACAACAACTCTAAGATCATCTCCAAAGAACAAAAATATTTGAAACTTGTACGTTCAATTAGAAATAACTGTTAACGTTAACAACAAAGCGGGGATAGCTCAGTTGGGAGAGCGTCAGACTGAAGATCTGAAGGTCGCGTGTTCGATCCACGCTCACCGCAAGTTTTAGTATTAATTTTTTTATTTTGTACTCTATAAATATTATGTGTTTGATCTATTCAGGATGGGAGCCGCGTGTTCGATCCACTCTTTGTATCATTTTATTTCTTTTTACTTTTAAGCGGTACTCGTCTTTAGTTGTGAGGCTCAATTGATTCGATTCGGTTCTTTACATATTGTCTTTCCGGTTCAACATAAAAGATCTAAATCAACTGGATACATAATAAATATGAGCCTATTAAGTAATTTATGATACATGATACAATTTTGTAAACTACATTAGGGTGCTCAATTGATTCAGTTAGGTTTGGCTTCTCTACATATCGCCTTTCCGATTGGTTTTGAATGGTACTTTATTGATCCAAGCTTATACTGATCCAACCACATTAGAGCGTGTTCGATTCAAGTTCTATGCATTGTTTTATTTCTTTATACTTTTAAGTGATATTCGTCTTTGGTTGTGAAGTTCAATTAATTGATTTGGCTTCTCTAAATGTTATCTTTCCGGACTATCAACATAGGGCCAAAATATTTTTTTATTTTGATCTATAAATTATTGATCATCAGGATGAGCGCGGTTCGTCCCCTTTGTATCATTTTATTTCTTTTTACTACTCGTCTTTAGTTGTGAGGCTCAATTGATTCGATTCGGTTCTTTACATATTGTCTTTCCGGTTCAACATAAAAGATCTAAATCAACTGGATACATAATAAATATGAGCCTATTAAGTAATTTATGATACATGATACAATTTTGTAAACTACATTAGGGTGCTCAATTGATTCAGTTAGGTTTGGCTTCTCTACATATCGCCTTTCCGATTGGTTTTGAATGGTACTTTATTGATCCAAGCTTATACTGATCCAACCACATTAGAGCGTGTTCGATTCAAGTTCTATGCATTGTTTTATTTCTTTATACTTTTAAGTGATATTCGTCTTTGGTTGTGAAGTTCAATTAATTGATTTGGCTTCTCTAAATGTTATCTTTCCGGTTCAACATAAAAGATCTAAATCAACATAATACGGGCCAAATATGAGCATATTATGTAATTTATATACAATTTTGCAAATCACATTAGGCCATGTTTATCCCCGGTATCTTAGGGTGAGGTTCTTATTTAATTTAACTTAAAAAATGGTTAAGAGATGGCTCTAAGGACATGTTTATTGCAGAGTTCTTAGGTGGGGTTCTTAACTTTTGTTAAGAGCCGGTTCTTAGTTTTTAACTAAAAAAACTAAGAACCGGCTCTTAAATAAGAGTTTTAAGAGCCGATTCTTAGCCGTAAAGTAAAAAAAAAAAAAACGAAAAAATAAAAAATCAAAAATTAAAAACCCCACCAAAGAACTTCGCAATGAACATGACCTTATGTCTGTTATTTAAGAGACGGTTCATAGTTTTTTTTAGTTAAAAGCTTACAACCGTCTATTAAAAAAGTTAAGAATCTCTGCTAAATACTTATGGTACTTTATTGATTCAACTCTGCATCATTTTATTTTGTATATTTTTAAGTGGTACTCTTGTTTGATTGTGATGCTTAGTTGATTCGATTCGGACCCAACAAGACTCGACTCAGTGATCCGAATGCCCAAACCTATTCTACATATCACCTTTCCGATTCAACATAAAATATCTAAATCAACACATTACATGCCAAACATGGGCCTTTTAAGTCATTTGTGATACAATTTTGTAACCACATTAGGGCTTTTATTGATCCAAGCTTCTATTAATAGTTCTGATAATCTCATTTCTGGGTAAAACACGTGAACCAAACGTTAAATTTATCTAAGACTTCCACTAGGAATCCAACGGTTATATATGCATAATTTGGTGAAACAAATCTAAACTAAGTAAAAATCCAACGGTTGACAAGAAACAACATCGCGCACGATCTATCAAAAGAGGTTGTTGACCGAAAAAAGACATTATATTAGTTCGAGGAATTATTATTTATTTATTTATTATCCGTGATCCGATCCGGTTACTCGTTGACCCGAACGGACACGTCAGACGCGAGCCGTGACGCGATGGCGGAATGATACATAACTTCGTGGAACGTGGAGACTTGTGCGATTTTCATGCGCAGTTGCTTAGCCTTCTCCTCCGTGAGACACCTCCGCGTGGACCTCTGATCCAGATCTGATTCCCGATTCGCGGAGGAGCTGGTGGTGTAATCTGGTTCCGATGACCAGCCGAAGAGAGGAGCCCACCATGAACCGGGTTTCTTTCCGGTCGGATCCGGTTTTCTGATGGATCCGGAAGAGGCGCGGATCGAAGGGAGAGCGGAGCAGGAGATGATTGTAGCCATTGTGATGGATCTTTGAGAGAAAATAGAAAACCTAAAGAGTCTGTTATTTGATGTGGATTTGGTTATTAAATTTTGCAAAAAATGGATTAGGTATTTATAGTGTTATCGGGAAGAATGTACAACGTTAATAGCGTGTGCACCACGATAACTAAGGTGGAGATGAGGGTAGTGGATTACTATTGTTTCTTTTAGTAGATGTGGATAAGGTTGAAGGCGTGGAGCTGATGCTCAGCGTTCTTGCCAATTGTGCAATGTCTCCTTCTCTAGTTGCACTTTTTGCTTTTTCTATTTATCTTGCGATATTTATTTTTGGATTTTTCATTTTGATTATGTTCAAGTAGACGTCTGTTATCATTGGAGATATTATTTAATAATATTTCAAAGAAAAATGAGGGAGTTTTATAATCAGTTTTCCTTTTCATAAATCTGGTCTTACATATTTGTATATAAGGAAATAATTGTTGGTGTCAAATATTTTTTTCATCAACTAAACACAAAATGCATTAAAAATGATTATTTGCATCTCGATGAGTTGGTTACGGAAGCCTGAACCCATTAACGTATTGGATTTACATGGGCTCGTATAGGTTTTCACCTAATATCAGATAAAAGTCATAAAACCCAATTAATCATATCATCAGTACAAGTGTAATGCCTACTTTGACACGTGTGTAATGGGTAGCTACTCACGTGCGAGTTAATCAAGTAGGACTAGGAGTGACCAATTTGGATTTAGGAATGGCGACTTAAAAACGGTTCGAACGAATCGGTGAAGAGGTTTGGCTAATCGTTCAAGGTGTGACCTGAGATCACAGCGCAGACAATCTCTACTCGAAATCCTTCCGAGTCATCGTCACGATGTGGAGAAGAATCGTCTCTTCCGGTCTCAAAACCCTAGCCGCTGCTTCTCCTCCTCGCCGATCCATAGCCGCCACCGCGAGACCCGTCGGCTTCTATCTCTCTGCCGATCGATCAGCCGTTTCTGCTTCTTCTTCATTCATTCCTCGTCATTTCAGCTCGGAATCAGGTGATAAATCATTGCTTATTGCTGTTTCGGATTCAGATCTCGGTTTGGGATGGATTTAGATGTAAACACTGCATATCATCGTATCAATAGCGTTACTGCTCTCAATTTGATGCTGTGCACGAGGGCTGTGAATGACTGTTATGACCCTTGTCCTTTGCAGTGGAGACTCCGGCGAAGAAGAAGGTGGAAGATGTGATGCCCATTGCAACTGGTCATGAGAAGGAGGAGCTTGAAGCTGAATTGGAGGTGATTCCTAATCTTTGAGTCTGTATCTATTTGTAACACATGTATATGACACAGTGATATAGAATGTGCTTTATGCAACTTCACCTGTGTTTTCCCTGAGTGAAGTTTTGGCATTACCATGGAGTGTATGTTTCTGCCTGATTGTACTCTTCAGTTGAGGAAATCAAGTATTAACTTTTTTCATTGTTTTTGTTGCTGACAGGGGAGGAGGCTGCTTGACATTGACTTCCCCGAAGGTCCTTTTGGAACCAAGGTTAGCTTACTTTCTATTACCATACATAGTTCGTGAGACCAGCTGCCAGGTTTACACCTTGCTAGGCCTAGGCATGATATAGACTTTTTATGCATCATTCAGAACTGGGGGTATCTCAAAAGCAACCCTCTTTAAGCAAACTAAGGACACTTATGTCTTGTATTATGATTGGCTTTATATTTTATTCCCGTTTAACTGTTTCAGTGACCTCAAATAAGCGGATCAATGTATCCTGATATGCATGTCTTCATGGAAATTAAATTGTGTTCAGATTTTTTATTGACCTCTATGGATCAACTTGCTCCCTTTATTTTTATCCTTATAATTCCATTACCCAGCACTGCTTTGGCATGCAGCAATCACCTCTGTTATGTCTGTTTGGATCTTGTTTAACTGTCACACGTTGGTCTTATTTTCAAGATTATTTCTTGTGAACAATGTAAATATTAGTTCCCTAAGCTCTATATTGGATTTGAATTGTATGAGGGGTTTTGGTGAGTTCAACTCTAAGCTGTCTGTCGGTTTACCATGGTTCACTGTCTATGATGCTTATGTCCACGATGGTGACAAAATTTTGCAGATGCCACATACAACATGTGCAAGTGTCTGACTGTCTAGAGATCATGAAAATTCATTCTTAGCATTCTGAATGATCTTTTCTGCATGACATATAGGATATGGATATATGAGTGCGAGTTCTGCATGATGTATTACACCAATGAGACATTAGATCTTATTTATTCTCTCATGTCATTTTATCTCTCGAGTCAGCAGCATTCATTCTCGTTTGGCTAGCGTTTGTTAACAATGTTTTCATCGTGTTGATGCCTAATTGTGCTACCTTAGGAAGCTCCTGCTATTGTAAAGTCCTACTATGACAAGCGGATTGTGGGATGCCCTGGTGGTGAAGGAGGTAAGCTCACCTCGTCTTCTCTTAATGGCTCATACTCCAAGTTTTTTTGTGTCATTACGAGGTGTTTTTAGTGGATATTTCATGCATGTATCTAACAAACCCGTGTACACGTTATCTACCAACGAGTTGTATGATCTTTATCACTCCTGAAAACTGCAGAGGAGGAGCACGATGTTGTGTGGTTCTGGCTGGAGAAAGGAAAGTCTTTTGAATGTCCGGTTTGCACTCAGTATTTTGAGGTAAGCTTAAACTCGCGAGTCTCATCTCATAGTCATAGACTCATGGGTCAGGCTAAGTAGTAAGAGGACTAGAGCAAGACCTCGTTAAGCTTTCTCAATATTGACTTGGTTGAAATGTATGTGTTGCAGCTGGAAGTGGTTGGTCCTGGTGGACCTCCCGACGGTCACGGTGACGAAGACGATGAACACCACCACTGATTCCAACTGTCTCTCACTTGCCGCGAGATTTACATTTTGTTTTCAGGTTTTTCACATTTTTTTGTTGGAATAAAAAAAATTCCACCGTTGGTGAAACAGCCAGTTGAAAATGATTCCGATCTTTTAAAACAACACTCAGTTATCGGAGTTTCTAAAATGCCAAAACTCGAATGACCATGGTTTCTGTTATTGTAACAACTCTTTGAATCAGAACCGGCCTTGCCTGTTGAATTAGAATGTTGAGTCCCTCATCTTGAGACCCTCATCTTACTCGTATGGACTGCGCCTCAACATTTCATATGATTACATGGATTGTCAGTCAAAAAAACATCTTGATTTGGAAACTTTAACTTTGTCAATCATTGTAATGGTTGAGAATGTGCGACATTTATTCTCATGCTTCCTCCATCAAGTAAATTTAACTCCATAAACAAGTCAAATGCTGACATAGTCCGACGCGTGTTCGAACGCAGGCTACTGCACATTCCTTACCGTACCATTTCCGCCTGAATCAATTGACACGTGCCTCGTTTCGCACGTACGAGTTAATCGAAATCTCTAATTTTTTTACTTCCACCAAAGGGCGCATCAGAATTGTCTTTTGAGATTCATTCATCACGATGTGGAGAAGAATCGTCTCCTCCGGTCTCAAAACCCTAGCAGCTGCTTCTCCTCCTTCTCGATCGATATCCGCCACCGTGAGACCCGCTGGTTTCTGCCTCGCTGCCGATCTATCAGCCATTTCTGCTTCTTTTTCCGTCATCCCTCGCCATTTCAGCTCCGAGTCAGGTGACACATCGTTGCTACGGTTTCTTACAGATCTGGTGGATTTAGTTTCAATTCGCCTTGTATACTTTCGATGTTATCTTCCTCGCGTACACACACGTTTAGATGATAGATATAGAAACTGGACTGGTGACTGAGTCTGAGATGATTAATGCGTTGCCAAAACGAAGCAAGTAGATTGGTTTGAGAATGGTCATTTAAGTTTCTGATATGTATTGGACCTTACAGTAGAGACCGTTGCGAAGAAGAAGGTAGAGGATGTAATGCCCATTGCTACTGGACATGAGAAGGAAGAGCTTGAAGCTGAACTTGAGGTGATTCCTCGTGTTCTCTTCTTCTATGTATATGAGTATGAAGTCATGACTGTCACCTCACCAGTCATGGAGAAACAATCTTTCTGCTTGATAACACGCTCCTTTTCATTGTTTTTTGTTTTATTGGGATAGGGGAGGAGGCTGCTTGACATTGACTTCCCTGAAGGTCCTTTTGGAACCAAGGTTTGTTTCGTTGAAATGTCTCAATCTTTCTCGGAATAACTGAATATCAAGGGGTGATACTTATATGACTAGTGTGAATTCCGCATGATGTATACATGTTTAACACAGTTGAGAGAGTTGGATCAGTAGTTTCATTTGTTAACAGTCTTGTCATCTTATTCATACCAAAGTGTGTGTTTACCTTAGGAAGCTCCTGCTGTCGTAAAATCCTACTATGACAAGCGAATTGTGGGATGCCCTGGTGGTGAAGGAGGTATGTTCATCCATTCCTCACTCTCTACTCTTAATAGTGTCTTGAAATGGATGAGGAGAGGCATCCTGTTGCATGGAATTTGATGATGATATAAGATTCCTCATCAAACTGTTTGGTACACTAGACATCTGTTAACCATTTCATTTGGTTATGATCTACTGCAGAGGATGAACACGACGTTGTGTGGTTCTGGCTGGAGAAAGGAAAGTCTTTTGAATGCCCTGTTTGCACTCAGTACTTTGAGGTAAGTTTAAAACTCGTATCGGACTGCTCTTAATGGTATAACTGTAAAAGGATTAGCACAAGAACTCTGTTGAATTGGTTATGTTTTGCAGCTGGAAGTGGTTGGTCCGGGTGGGCCTCCAGATGGTCACGGTGATGAAGACCATGAGCACCACCACTGACTCCGGCCGAGAGTTTTGTTTTCTGTTTTCACTTTCTCCAAATATTTTTAGATTTTTTTTTATGATTGGAATAAAAAGATATAGTATATGCCGCTGGTGTAACACAGTTGAAAATGTTTTTGAACCTTTTAGAACAACACTCGGCATCGGAAGTTGTCAAGATGCCAAAACTCTTATGTTTTACCTTTTGTAAGAGCTCTTGAATCAGAATCATTCTTGCCTTTTTTTGCCTATTAGATATTCACCTTTTTGATTACTATTGTTCGATGTTTTTCATATTGGAGGTTTAAATTTTGTCCTTTATTCCTTGTGAACGACCATATAGTTCAATCAAATATTATCGAATAATCAATTTTTCTTCCAACCTTGTTCATTGATTGGTTCGACACTACAATGCACCTACATTGTACATTACAGTATACCACCCCGTGAAACCAAAGCAAAACCTAACTAGCTATAAATAGTTTTCTTTTTTTGGTCAATCTATAAACAGTTTTATCGAAAAAACTTCTCGAGGAATATAACAAAGTCTAATTTATTTTACCAAAAAAGTCTAATTTAATAAAAATGAAAAAGAAGCAACTTTCATGAAGAAAAGAAACGGAGTTCAATATTCCGTTTCTACTTGAGACAAAATCACCATTCTTTAGTTTTCGACATAGCTTGCCCTCACTACGAAGTGAACCCCGTGTGTTCAGACATGCGCATTAATCTACGTAATGTACTGATGTACATATGTCTTTTGGGGTCAGCATACATGTCTAAGTGTCTGTCCTGTATATAAATTAGTGTTTCTTGTGTGAAAATAGATAAGTACTTGATGGGAAACCCATATTATGCCTTTAAGAAGATGTAACGATTTTGTTCCTTTTCATTTCGATGCTTTTAACAATGTAATTAATAAATTAACATGTTTGTAAGCTGACTAATATACACGTATTTAATATTCCACTGATCTTTATTTTTAGTGATATTTTGTTGTCATATGGATACTTAGTAATAGTAGTTAGATTAACAAGTGGTATAGTATGATATAATTGCACCATCGTAACGATATCAGCTACCACTTGTCCTCCAATTAAGGGATTATAAAACTTGTATATTGCCTGCAAAAAAAAACGAAGAAGATAATTAATGGAAGTAGTGAATGATGAAATGTCTGCTGTACGTATGAATAAAAATGTTAACCGAAGGGGATATTGTACTTCGTACATTAGCTTCACATGTATAAATATATAGTTTTGCTTTAAAGGCATGTTTATTGGGAGTTTTTTATTAGAGGTTTTTAACTTTTTTAAGAGCCATTTTTTAACTTTTAATCAAGAAAACCTAAAAGACGTCTTTTAAATAAGAGACTTAAGAGTCGTCTCTTAACCAAAAAAAAATTTGAAAAAAAAAATTTAAAAATAGTCAATTTAAGTTAATAACCCCACCTTAAGAGATCGGGGATAAACATGGCAAGTAGTATTTCATGTGAGGGAAGCGATAAAACAAAAAAAAAGCATTTGATCTTTTTTTTTTGGTTGAAGCGTTTGATCTTTTCTCATCTCCTTCAACGCTTCTTTCATTTTTTTTTGGTTGAAGCATTTGATCTTTTCTCATCTCCTTCAACGCTTCTTTCATTTTTTTTTCAACGCTTCTTTCATTTACTCTCTTCTGTTTGGCACTGTCGTGTGAGTGGCCTACTACACGATGATAATCTCGGAATGAGCCTGACGGTCTGAGCAATGCAACTTTCATTCTAATGTTTCCTACGTATCATCATTACACTCAGTGCTTTCAGATTTTACAAATCCAAGAACCCTAAAAAACCTTGAATGCAATCTCTTTATGTTATGCCTTCACCAAGGAAAAAGTCTCAGACATTTAAGCTTTCTGGTTAATGGGTATTCATCAATCTTCTCACTTTAAACTTTTTTTTTTCACTAAACAAATGATTGAACATGTGAATATGCCCTCATGTTCCTGGTAATGTACTCGTTTATTATTCCTTTCGTTTTCTTTAGTATATGACGTTCTAGAATTTTTATTTATTTATTCAACTAGTTAACATTTTTAATGTAAAGTTTATAAATATTTTATGCTATATGAATTTATATTATGTGGTTTGTTTTATTATTGATTATACAGATAATAAATGAAATTTTGTTTTAAAATGTAAAATTATATATTTTTATGTAATTTATAAAACTATTAGCAATATAGAATCAATATTCTTTTACGCGGCAGAGTTTATTTTCTCCACTGCCCGGGAAGGCATTGATTCTCTCTTTATCTCTCTCTTATGTGAATTATCACCGCTAGCTCAGCTCTGGTTTTCATTTTGATTCCTTGTGTTCCCAAAAAGATTTATTTCTTTTGTTTTAAATATATAAAGAAAGAAAAAAAAAAGAAATTAATTTCCTTATTCCATTTCCATGGATGCTTCCTCTAGTTTTCTTTTAGTAGTAGTTTTTTGTGTAGCAGTTGTACACATTTAACATCCCATTGTCAATGATTCAGATTCACACCTCTTTTCTGTTTATTCTCTCTCTTCTCAACATCACCTCAAATTTTCTCTATAAATATACATTTCCTGTCCCTTACATTCTCTTATATTTTCCATCATTGTTTGACATTTGAAAACTCTCTACCAAAGATCAGTACAAACTCTCCAAAACTGTAGTGAAACAACAATGAACTATTCTCATCAAAACATGGGTTCTGGTTTGTTTCTTCTTTTTATTTGCTCTACCTTTACTGTTGTTTGGTGTTGAGTTTTGAAGTGTGTTACTGACACTATGTGCTTATTAGTAATTCTGTTTTGTGATTGCTCTTCTTGAATATGTTTCTGGCAAAATCTTTGTAGGTAGTAGAAGTTTAAGGGGGTATGAGTTTGGACGGACTTATGTTGTTAGGCCTAAAGGAAAACACCAAGCTACTATTGTGTAGTTGCATGGCCTTGGAGATAATGGCTCAAGGTAATATAATATTCTCTTTCACTTCCCTTGTACTTATGATCAATGCCTATTTGTTGAGTCAAATCATAAGGAAAAGACTAATCTCACCATGCTTTCTCAATTTGTCTATGTTCTCTCTGCAGCTCGTCTCAGCTCCTAGAGAGCCTGCCTCTTCCAAACGTAAGGATCCATGAAGACAACACACTTGGAAGTAACTTTCTGTAGTACTGAGAACTCTCATTGAATGGTCTCTCATAAAAAAACATATGCTATGTACAGATAAAATGGATTTGCCCAACTGCTCCCTCGCGTCCTGTTACGCTTCTAGGTGGATTCCCTTGCACTGCCTGTAAGATCATCCAACTTCTAAGCTTCTCTAAACTTCTAAGCTTAACATTCTCTCAAAGCGGGTAGCTAAACGATATAAACCAATCTCTTTTGCTTCTTAGGGTTCGACGTGGGTGAGATTTGTGAGGATCTTCATGATGATATAGAAGGCTTAGATGCTTCAGCTGCACACATTGCTAACCTCTTATCAACTGAACCAACAGATGGTAAGACAACCAAAGAGTTACATCTACACATCACATTCTCTAGCCTAGCTTAACTTATAAAATGTTCTTTGTGGTTTGTTTCAGTCAAAGTTGGGATAGGAGGTTTCAGCATGGGAGCAGCAATAGCTCTATACTCAACAACGTGCTATGCTCTTGGACGTTATGGAACAGGACATCCTTATACTATAAACCTACGAGCTACTGTTGGACTCAGTGGTTGGCTTCCTGGTTGGAGGTATATTTTTCAGCCCAATAATGTCACACTAGTTAATATAGAAAACTAGAGATTGAACGTGTAATAACATGACAATGCAGGAGCTTACGTAGCAAAATAGAAAGTTCAAATGAAGCTGCAAGGCGTGCTGCATCAATACCAGTCATACTTGCACATGGAACTTGTATGTGTACACATCATTCTGTAATATAAAGTTCAAGATAAAAATCAACTGATAAAATCTGATTTTTTTTCTCTTTAAAATGTTCATTGGTTGCAGCGGATGATGTAGTTCCTTACAGATTTGGAGAAAAATCTGTGTTGGAATGAGAAACTTATTAGAAATGGAGAAAGTGTTTAAGTGTTTGAAGAGAAGAGATTTTATGAAGAGGAAACTTTTTTTATTTCTTGGATGATTCTTGAAAACTTGGATGATACAAAATGTGAAGGGAGTGGAGGTATTTATAGTCTCCAAAGTATAAAATATCTTACATATTTTAATTTTAAATCTAGATAATTCTACTAAAATATCTTGATATTTTTATTTTAATTATCTAGATAATTCTATGAAAATATCTAGATTTTTTATCTTAAGGAGGTGGAAGATTTTTCTAGATAAATTATAGAACTTGGGTCAAATTTGGGCTAACATGATTAGTAGATTATTAGCCCAATGATTAACCCAAATCAAGGTTATTTTTCAACACCCTCCCTTAAACTTGATTTGGTTACTCCGAGTAAACTCCTCATCTTGATAAAGTCTTCACGCTTGAGTGGCTTGGTGAAGATATCAGCTACTTGATCATTTGTCTTCACATAGTCCAATTGCACATCCATCTTGGCAACACATTCTCGGATGTAGTGATAACGAGTATCAATGTGCTTACTTCGATCATGGAAGACTGGATTCTTCGCCAATGCTATTGCCGACTTGTTATCAACAAATATCTTCGTTGGCTCCTCTTGTGGTAGGCTCAACTCCTTTAGCAAGTTTCGTAACCAAATAGCATGGCAAACACATGAAGTAGCCGCTACGTACTCCGCTTCACAAGTAGAGAGGGTAACAATTGGTTGCTTCTTTGACATCCATGTGAAAGCGGTTTCTCCAATGAAAAATACGAAGCCACTTGTGCTTTTCCGGTCATCAACGTCTCCACCCCAGTCACTATCGCTATATCCAAAAAGCTTGTAATCGTCAGAGATAGAGTAATACAAGCCAAAGTTGATTGTACCTTTGATATAGCGTAAGATCCTCTTAGCTGCCTTGAAATGAGTTGTTGTTGGATGCTCCATATATCGACTCACAACTCCAACCGCGTGTAGGATGTCGGGCCTTGTGCAAGTTAGATAACGTAGACTTCCAACTAAGCTCTTAAAGAGTGTTGGATCAACACTCTCTCCTTCTTTTTCCTTTGATAACTTGACTCCACATTCCATTGGTGTGCAAACTGGATTTGAGTCTTCCATCTTGAACTTCTTAAGCACTTCTTTAGCATATCCTTCTTGAGTGATGAAGATTCCATTTTCTTCTTGCTTTACTTCAATGCCAAGGTAGTATGACATTAATCCAATATCAGTCATCTCGAACTCCTTTGTCATCTCCATCTTGAAATCTTCAAACATAATCGGATTGGTGCCAGTGAATATCAAGTCATCCACATACAAGCATGCAATCAATATATCGTTGTTTTGGGTTTTGATATAAAGTGCATGCTCATATGGACACTTGATGAAGTCTTTCTCCTTGAAGTACTTATCAATCCGAGTGTTCCATGCTCTTGGTGCTTGCTTTAATCCATAAAGTGCCTTGTTCAGCCTCAAGACTTTGTCTTCTTCACCTTTGACTATGTAGCCTTGTGGTTGCTCAATGTAGACTTCTTCCTCAAGATCTCCATTTAAGAAGGCAGATTTGACATCCATTTGATGTATCTTCCATCTCATTTGGGCTGCCAATGAAATGATTAGCCTAACTGTTTCTAAACAAGCAACTGGAGCAAATACCTCATCATAGTCGATTCCGGCTCTTTGACTATACCCTTTTGCCACCAGTCTCGCCTTGTATCTTTCAACTTCTCCTTTAGAGTTCTTCTTTGCCTTGTACACCCACTTCACACCTATTGCCTTATGCCCATTAGGAAGTGAAGCCAATTCCCATGTATCATTCTTTTGGATTGACTTGATTTCTTCATCCATTGCACTTTTCCATGACTTCTTTTCTTGAGCTTCTTCAAAGTTCATAGGCTCGCAATCCGCAAAAAGACAAAATAAAGTGAGATTGTCTTGATTTTCGGTTACCTCATAAATGTCTTGTAGACTTCTAAAACGTGGAGTCCTTTCACTTGAGCTTTCATCCCCTTGAGAACTTGGTGTTGGTGAAGTTGGTGGTGTAGCTGTTTCTTCTCTTGTTTGCTCCAAGTTCTCTTCTTCAAAGGATGGAAAGAAGTTGTAGTCTTCATTATTTGATCTCCAATCCCATTCTCCTTCTTCGTCAAAGATGACATTCCGACTTATAATTGTCTTCTTTGTTTCAGGATTGTAGAGTTTGTAGCCTTTGGAGTTAGCATCATACCCAATGAAAATGTACTTCTCACTTTTGTCATCTAGTTTGCTCCACTTCTCGTCTGGAACATGAGCGTGAGCAAGGCTTCCAAAGACTCTTAGGTGTGAGACACCGGGCTTCCTTCCACTCCAAGCTTCTTGTGGTGTCTTTCCAGAAACGCTCTTCGTTGGAGATCGGTTTGATATGTACACCGCACACGCGACTGCTTCTGCCCATAACTCCTTTGGTAGATTCTTACTCTTGAGCATGCTTCTTGCCATCTCAAGAATAGTCCTATTCTTTCTTTCCGCTACTCCATTTTGTTGAGGGGTTCTTGGCACCGTCAATTGTCTTCGAATACCATTATCTTCACAATACTTCAAAAATTCCTTGGACATAAATTCTCCTCCCCGATCGGATCTCATGGTCTTAATCACAAGACCACTTTCCTTCTCAACTTGGGTTTTAAACTTTTTGAAATTTTCAAACACTTCTGATTTTTCTTTCAAAAAGTAAACCCATGTTTTTCTTGAAAAATCATCAATAAAGAGAAGGAAGTAATTACTCTTACCAAATGAGCTTGGTTTGATTGGGCCGCATACATCTGTATGTATGAGCTCTAATGTTTTTCTTGCTCTTGTCTCCGACTCCTTTGGAAAATTCATTTTGAATTGCTTTCCAAGTAGGCACCCTTCACACACTTGATTTGGATGGTTGATACAAGGTAATCCTCTCACCATTTCTTTCTTAGAAAGTAGCTCTAACCCTCCAAAGTTGAGATGCCCAAACCGAAGATGCCAAAGCCATGACTCCTCCTTGTAGCACATCTTGAGACATCGTGCAATGTCATTTTGAATGTTTAGGACAAACATTCTATTGCTTGACATTGGTACTTTTGTGATGAAGTTATTTGCAATATCTCTTAAAGTAAGGTTATTATCCTTTAGTCGAATATCATAACCTTTCTCCAAGAGTTGTCCTAGGCTCAAGATGTTGGTCTTCATGCTTGGGATGTAATAAACACTGGAAATGAATTGATGATCTCCATTCTTTAAGCGGATGAGAATATTACCTTTACCTTTCACCTCCATCTTCGATTCATCTCCCAAAGCCACATTGGTTTTCACCGATTCATCAAGCTCCACAAACATGTTTTTGTTCCCACACATGTGATTGCTAGCACCACTATCAAGGTACCATCTGCTAACTTCATTTGGCTCATCCTTCTTGTAAGCCATCAATAGCATATCTTCTTCCTTACTCCTTTCTTCAACATAGTTGGACTTCTCTTCAACTCTATTGTTGTTTGGAGTTTTGCATTCAGAAGCATAGTGTCCAAACTTTCCGCATCTATAGCATTTGACGTTTGATTTATCGTACCTTGATTTTGCATTTCCCCTTCCACGACCTCTTGATGAGCTCTCTCCTCTTTGGTTAAAGTTGTCTTCATATGGTCTCCAACCTCGTCCATTTACACCACGACCTCGTCCTCTGAAATGACCGCCACCACGTCTTGGATGATTTCGACTACTTTCTTCTTTGTGATCAATTCTCATCTTGAGAACTTGCTCAACAATATCCTCTTTCTTCTTCCTCTTTTCTTCATAAGCTTGTAGTGATCCAAGAAGTTGCTCCATCGTCATTGTCTCCAAGTCTTTTGTTTCTTCAATTACGATAACAATGTGCTCAAATTTTGAATCGAGCGATCTAAGAATTTTCTCCATGATTCTCACCTCATCTAACTTCTCACCATTTCTTTTTAGGTTATTAGTAACCGTCAAGACTCTTGAGAAGTAATCTGAGATGAGTTCTCCTTCCTTCATTTGTAATGACTCAAATTCTCCTCGTAAAGTTTGTAGACGTACCTTCTTAACTTGTTCTGCTCCCTTGTATGAGGTCTGAAGCTTCTCCCATGCTTCTTTAGACGTCTTTACTCCAGCAACCTTCTCAAATGTATCTTCATCTAAACCTTGATAGATTAGACAGAGAGCCTTCTTGTCTCTCTTTCTTGAATCTCTCAAACCATCTCTTTGAGCTTGAGATAAACCACCATCATTCTCTGGTTCAATGAAGCCTTTCTCAACTATCTCCCATACATCATGTGCTCCTAAGATAGCAATCATCCTTAAACTCCAATTGTCATAGTTGCTCTTTGTGAGCATTGGAACTTGGAAGGGAACACCACTACTTGCCATCTTCAAAATGATCTTGTAGCTCTGATACCACTTTGTTGGAATGAGAAACTTATTAGAAATGGAGAAAGTGTTTAAGTGTTTGAAGAGAAGAGATTTTATGAAGAGGAAACTTTTTTTATTTCTTGGATGATTCTTGAAAACTTGGATGATACAAAATGTGAAGGGAGTGGAGGTATTTATAGCCTCCAAAGTATAAAATATCTTACATATTTTAATTTTAAATCTAGATAATTCTACTAAAATATCTTGATATTTTTATTTTAATTATCTAGATAATTCTATGAAAATATCTAGATTTTTTATCTTAAGGAGGTGGAAGATTTTTCTAGATAAATTCTAGAACTTGGGTCAAATTTGGGCTAACATGATTAGTAGATTATTAGCCCAATGATTAACCCAAATCAAGGTTATTTTTCAACAATCTGCGCACTCACTTGCCACGGCTGGATTCAGACAAGTTGTGTTCAAGCCATATGAAGGGTAAACGTTATAAAGTATCTACCATAGTTATCTCTCTAGTTTTCTTTACTGTTTTGTGGTCTGAAATTGGGAGGTTTATTGTCTTTGTGTAGGCTTGGTCACTACACGGTTCCTAAAGAAATGGAGGAGGTCGTTCACTGGCTTGCCTCAAGGCTTGGTCTCGAGGGCTCACGCTGAACTCCAAATGAATCTATAGCTATTCATACAGTGTGTAGAATATATTATATATAATGGGTGGTTTCTTGGGTTATACGGTATTCATGTTTTGACTGTTTTGTGATTTATTTTGATTTTCTACTCTTTGATTCTTGGTTATGAATAATAAAATAGAGGCTCTTCAACATATCAAGGTCTTGATCATACTAGATCCAAAGATTTTGAGTTTCTTCAGACATTATTGCCGTGCATCAAAAGGCATTCTTATGAAAAGAAACAAAAGCAAATAATAACTTCATTCACCAGTCAACATAACTTAAGCTTCTCCTCCAGTTGACTTTCCTATAATTGTAGAAGAGAATTTTAGATCATAGGGTAACACAATGGAAACAACGATAACACAAAAAAGGATTTCACAGTGTTTTTCAACTCTGGATTTTCAAGAATGTTTCTAGCATTGATTGGAACATCTGAACACAAGAACTCACATCACATTATATTCAGAGTTTTAAACAAAGGCATGGCTTTGGTATCCATATTTGATTACAAAATACATTGAAAAACTTACTATATAGTTGCAAAAATCTTACTGCCAGTGAGCTAAACCCACAGTGAAGAGTTTTAAACACTATATAGTTTTATCTTTTGCATAAGGCTTCAAATGTACCAATTATATGGTGAGCCACTACGTCAGTAGTTTTTGAACCTTTAAAATATGATTAAAAACAAATTAATCAATAGTAATCGAAAATAATAAAAGGATTTTCACATACCCACATTAGTGTCTGAAGCTCTATTGTTAACCATTCTTTAAACCACTTGTTTGGCTGAAAAAAGAGAAGCCTCACCAAAACCTTCTAACTTGTTCTATTATAAAACATGATATTGACTTTCGTTGTATTATTTTCTTTCGAAATGATATAACTGCATAAGAGAAATTTGATATAACATTTTAAGAGATATATAATAAGAAAACAAAATCTTAAACCATTTTTTTTATGCTCGGGTCAAAATAATGCAAGTTTAAAGTTTTATTATGTTCTTCACATACTCTCTGCGTAATGATATCTATAAGAAAAATAACATAAGTAGAAAATGAACTCTACCATTTTTTTATACAGTTAAAGCAGAATTTGTCTGCAAATCAAAGAGTTCAACATAACACAATAGCGAAATAGTATACTAATCAAATAATATCAGGGTATATGATTAGCACATTCTTTCAAATATATATACGAATGAAGATTAACAAAGGCCAAAATAATACTTATGATAACACATGGAGAGATAGTAATTTTCCCCACATGGATCCAAGCATATCAGACATTTAAGGAAACTAAACATAAATATCTTTATCAAATTCTAAAAGTTTTCATGAATTTTGTTTGAAATGATACTTTTAATTTATGTTTTATATTACTCTAGTTGGCTTGTTCAAACTTTGTTCAAACTTTATGTTTCCATTTTCATCAACATTATAAAAAAAAATGAAATATGAAGTCAATATGCATTTTTCTCAAAAAACAAGAAAATATGATATCATATTCAAAATCGAGTTTAATGTAGTTTTTTTCCTATTCATAAAAGTGAATGATCTTTGACTACATTTCTTACTTTCATTATTTTCACTAGAAATTTAGTTTGGTTGGATAAAGTTTATATATCGTCGCAAATAATAGTTGTTTCAACTATTAATAATAAGACTAATTAATAGTAAAGGAGAATATATTTTGTAAAATCTAAATTAGATTTGAAGAAAGTCACTTTGTCTTACAGATAATAATGTCGGCCAGATATATTCTTCTTTTGTAATGTGAATAAATTAGCTAATTAGATCAGTATTTGGAATTGATTTATCCCTTTATACCTTTGAGCCTATAGTTTTCTTCTAATATACTTTGTATTACTTTAATACATAATTAATCATCTAACCGTCTAATCTAATTATAATTTTAAGAATAAATAAATAGTTACATATATGTATAATACATAATCAATTTTATATTTAATAAAACAGTAAAAGTTAAAGATATTCATCCAAATATAAGTTAATTTAATTTCTTATTTTTATTTATGTAATTTATATAATATTTAAAATACTTGTATAATGTGTAATAAATAATATATTTATTAAAATCATAATAATCATAAAACATATAAAACTAAAATAAAAATGATAAAAAATAATAGAAGTAAAATACTAAACTATAAGAACTTATATGTATTCTATCCCATCACATTTGCTTCAAAGCTTTAAGATTCAGGGACTCTTTTCATGAAAATCATAACAAGGTTTTTCTTCACTTCTAAACAATCCAAACCTAGACACCATCAGCAAGCAACACTATGCATAATAACACAAAACATCAAATACAAAAAGCTCACTTCTCAACGGTACTCTTGGGTGAGTCCATAGGATTAGAAGGGACTTTGCGTAGGCTATATTAAAAAGATTTACGCAACAAAGAAAACAAATGAAACATACAAAGATCTGATTAACACTCTGAGATATAACACCGTAGGTAAGAAAGCCCACCAATTTTGGTGAAATAACAAGCTTTAGTCGGAGAGAGTTTTTGTTTTGTTTCTTTTCTTAGAATTATGAATATAGGAAAACTGTATATAGAATTGGATTTTCCATGTTAACAGTACATATTCGGTTTAAACATCTACATTAATTACAATACTAAGATTTGAATTAAGTCAATTACTTACGACCGTGGTATGGAGGAATTGATAACTTTTTTATTATAACAAAAATACAAATTGGACGACACAAAAGGTGTGGCAGGATCAAATTGCTAAACTTATTGGCTGGAGATTAGAAGTCTCCATAATCACCGCCACAACGAAAGAAACGAAACTGAACCACAAACACAAAGACACAACACTTAAACTCAAAAGACCAAACATGCGACACTATAGAAACAAAAGAAAGACACAATCATAAGTTCTCTTGTTATTATTCTCACTTCCTCTGATAAGTCGTATCAGTGGTCCGAGTAGTACCAGTAGTTGTAGTTGTGCCTGGATAATGTTCCCTGTCATCTTCCTCGGTAGCCATCCCAAAAGTGTGCTTCACCGCATCAGCTGCACCCATAGCCATCTGCTTCACATGTTCACCAGTCTGGCCTAAGAACCCACCGGTCTTGTCTCTACCAGCTTCAGCAGTCTCCTTCGTGTACTGAGCCGCGTCTTGAGCCGTTTCCTTTGTGTACTGAGCAGCGTCTTGAGCCTTGTGCTTTATCGCTTCTCCTGTCTCGGACATGTAGCTCCCTGTCTTGTCCTTCGTCTCACGGGCTTTGTCTTGGGCCGTCTGGGCCGCTTGAGATGTCTTGTCTTTTGCTGACTGGGTCGTTTCGTGAGCCTTTTGCTGAGTCGTTTGGGCAGCTTGAGATGTCTTGTCTTTAGCAGACTGTGCCGTCTCACGGGCCTTTTGTTGGGCTGTTTGGGCCGTTTGAGAAGTCTTGTCCTTGCCTGCCTCAGCCTTGTCCCTCATTGCTCCCATAGCTTGTCCTGTCTTCTCCTATTATTACACAAACCAAATCATCTTCAGAACTTGTAAATATAATGAGATCTATATGGTATTCACATAGTGACATAAATATTCTTATTACCTGAGTCTTGCCTCTGGTTTCACCAGCTTTGTAGCTTTGTTGGTTAGACGCCATTTTTCTTTTCTCCAAATGTGTAAACTATGAAACTGTATGTTGCTGTTTAGGTAAACTGTGTGTTATGGTCTCTCTAGACCATCGGGACATTTGTAGTGTGTCTTGGTCATTCGAGAACACGACACGTTTTAGTATAGAAGACACGCGTTGCACTTTACGAGAGTTAGTATGCGGTTTCTCGAGCTTGTGCTCGTTAGCCTCTGCAGTTGCGACACGTCATGGTTAACTGGAAGATGCTTGCTACGTGGCATCACCATAGATGTCGTCACCTGCATGTTATAATATTAATATGGCTATGTTCATACTTGCTCATTGTAACGGCCGTTACATGCATGTTCGTGACCGTGTCAAACAATCAAACTTCACTTAGATATAGCACAATTAAAGTACTTTTTAGTTTGTTGAAATCAAAATTGGTTATATAAAAGTATTCACCAAAAACGAGCAATTGCGAGGTTAGTCCTTGAACTACGTACTGACCACCACATATAATTAGCCTTGCTAGATGTGTGACAATTAGCCAATGAAATGCATGCCACGTTGAATCAAATGATGATACGATGCAACTTGTAAAGTATATCAGTATCATTCACGTTTTTACACGTTGGATTTATTAACACAAGTGAATGTGGTAAAATTCGAATGGCACCAGTACATATGATAAGTACTTCAACAATAATACCAAACACAACACAAACGAACCAACTTGCTTATAATGAGAACACCTTTGGAGCTTACTGTTCTCCAAATTAATCTATGATTAATCAGCCCACTAATGTTCTCCACTAATAGTAACTTTTTTTACCAAAAAAAGTTATCTATTCTTCCTGCTTTATTGTTACACTTTCTTTCTTATCTACTGTTTTATCTTACAACCATTCTTACATAATGGCTACTCAAAAATTTATGTCTTATATAAATTAGCTATACGTATTTTTGGTTGTTCTTACACGCATAACATGTTTTATTTATCAGTCTATTTTACAAATAAAATCACGAACTGATCTCGACGATATCTTTCATTTTCACTATGATTTGTAATAAATACTCAATTACTCATGCAAAATGTGTCGAATTAAAAAGTGAACATGAGAACGAACAAATAATATGTAACAAGAGGTAGCTGTATACTGATCCCGCTTCTGGTACCGAAAGGCCTGAGTCACTCTACCGCCACCGTGAGCCATCACGCTTAGATGTTTTAAGGTGATTCATATTAGCCATAGTATCCATATTTGTAAATTTTAATTATATTTTTTTTTCAAATCCTACTGAATGATATTTTTTCAAAAAAAAGATCATATGGAATGAAACTTTTCAAGTTGTGTAAGATAATCAGGGAGCGTTTGAGGCCATATAAGAAAGGTTTTATCATGGATTGTTAATTTTGTAAGCAATTGTTTGTATTGTAATTAAATTACAAAAATAAAATGTTTAAATGAAAGAGCTTCAGAGGTGATGCATGGATGGGAGTCCCAAAGAGAATCGAATCATCTCAGTTCCTTTTTTTTGTTACCCACTTTACTCTTCTCCAAGAGAATGGACTCCAGATATTAGCAGTTTCCCCACTTTTATCTGGTTAATTATATTGAAAATTAATTTATATTTGAAAGATTGTTAAATTTTCCTTTGTTTTAGTTAATTTTAAAAATACGAGAATAAACAGCTAGAGAAATAAAGGAAAATTAAAGTGAGAAGTAAAGGTAAAGATGGTCAAAACGAAAACATCGAAGAATTATTCCATCACCCAAATTTATCTTTATTGAAATTCTCTATTTTGCTTCATCCCTTTTGATTTCCCCTTTATCTTTTCTTTTTCCCCTCTTTTTATGTTTTTTTGACCCATAATTATATTATAATATTTTCATTATTATATTTGTATGGTTTTCGCATTTCTATATCTCGTCCACGTATATGTAGACATTTTGTTCATACCACTTTCAAAATTGTAGAAAAATGCTCTTTAAAATCGTAGGAGTGAAAAAATTTGTTTGTTCATCAACTTTTTATGCTTTATATCTACATTTTATCTTGAATGATCATATGTCAGTTCAAATTTATGTCTTAATACCAACACGCTTTGCTTTGTTAAAACAAGGTTTTGATTGAGAAAATAATACATATTCGGAGTAGAACAAAGAAAGGATGCACATAGGAACACAACTTTAATGTGGCAAATCATAACATCCAAATGTACAGCTTATCAAAATTCATTACAGTGATCATTCTGTTTTTGGATTTTTCACAGATTTTGTTACGTTGCCGCTAAGCAAAGGAGAAATTGAATTATTAAATCTAATAAAAAGAAAAAGAAGCACAAAAGATAGTGAATATTCAAAATTCAAAGTAATATAGATTTTTATTCGTGACTCGGATGTCGATTGAGTTGCCTCCATATAAAGTATAAGTGAAAGGGACTTACCATGATATAATTGAGAGATTAAGCCACCTTTTTTATATCAACTAAAAGCCAATACCACGTACAAGATGCCGAATCGATTCTCTATTCAATAGTATCTCTTTATAGGTATATGTACACCTTTGTCTAATTTCAGCTAGCATTTTTCTTTTGCTTTTTTTATTCTAACCGAGAGTCCGAGACACACTATAGTTTGATACATATTACAGTTCATTAAAAAAATAATAAAAAAAATATTACAGTTCATTAAAAAAAAATATTACAGTTCATTCACACGGTCTATATGACTATATATCAAGAAATATATGTATATTTATTATAAGTGTGTGAATATAAAATATCTTGGTTTATATATATATATCATGCAAGTTAACCTATCATAATCGGAGACTACGTCGAATATTTAACGACATGTCATTCTTATAATTTCAAATTTGTTTCGTAAAATCAAAAAGTTAATATTCTTCAAAGTATGATTGTCGGCAACTATTTTGTGCTTCCTTCGCTATCTACCACAGTTGGCTGTTAATATTCTTCAAAGTATGGTAACAAGTTTCATGAATCATGTGACAGAGAAAGGTTCAGTCTCCTTACTGCAGTACTATGTCAAAAACATGCAAAATATAAAACTATTTTTAGATTATTTCTTCTTTTTCTATTTGTATATTTTATAACTTATTCTATTGGTTTTTTTGTCGACATTCTATTGAAATATTTATTTTAATTGTAATTCTATTACTCATTTCTCTTATTAAAATATAAACACCGTTGGACTTAACTATTAGTGTATTATTACATAAATTAGACCTAAAGCAATTTTTCTAATCTACCTTTAATATTTGCCTAACGTTTAACAGGTCAAATTTTACCAAAAAATAAACAGGTCAAAAACATAATCTAATATTCCAATTTAACAGTTAACATAAAGGTAAAATCTCTCTTATTAAAACAAAAGTATTTTTTGAAAATAACTTTTAATGATACGTATTATATCATAACTTATACCTAAAATAATTTTTTTTATCAACCTTTAATATTCTCCTAACGTTTAATACCTTATATTTAATGAAATAAACATCTCTCATTAAGTATATTATTGTATGGAACACGTTTGGAGTTATTAGATTTCCATCACATTTAAAACGACATCTTATAGTTTCTACAAAATAAAGCAAATATTTATAACGGGTCAAGAAACATAATCTAAACATTCCAAATTTAACTGTTAACACAAAGATAAAAGTTGTCTAATTAACTGAATCGTAAACCATAACTTTTAGAGCAAAAATAAATTATTTTGTAAAACTGTCTAAACATTGTTATTAGTATTACATTTACTTTTACATAAATTCAATATACAAATTTAAAAATCCCGTGCTTACCTAACGTCGTCTACTAGTAGCTACCAGCTACTTGGATTAAATACTATTGTTCATAGGTAACTAAATGATGAGCTTCATTGGTGTTGAAACTATAGTCATAAACATATATAGTTATGAAATGCATTAGGGGCAGAGGGATAGGTTCAAAAAAGGCACGAGTCAAAGAACTTTTGTGTAGAGGAAGAGGTTAACAAGATCTCTTTGTTTAGTTGGGTGTGGGCTCCTTAAGTTGTTTGTTGGTTTCTTGTCACTCTTAAACTTAAAACTACACTATGCTTTGACCCAAGATTCTTACCAAAGTACTTTTATTTTATGATTTATTAATATCTATAAATTCGAACTAAATGTTAAATTAGAACTATCATAATCATATGGAAAATGAAGTGACCAATAGACATATAGTCAAATGAATTTGCATAAAACATAATATAGGACATAATTCTAAACTTGTAAAATTTCTTATTTCTTATAACCACAAAATGTTAACTTATCAATATGAACTCCTTTGTAAACAATCAATTAAACTGAATGTCTATGTAGTTATAAACAAAAAGAGAGTTGCATGTGCATGCATCATCTAGAAATCTGATCGATACAACAAACACTCAAAGCTATGGCCAAGCAATTATGCATGTTTTAAAATTTCAAGGCTTCTGAATATCAGCCGGAATCTTTTTCACCTAATTTATTTATATATTTTAATTTGTTTTCTCTTCTTTTGCGAAAGGTTTCAATTGAGGTGAAGAAAACGAAAAAGTAATTTTTATTTAATTAATTAGTTTCGTTTTTAAAACGAGACACCAGTTGTTATTTTGTGTTCTATTTAAGCACATCCACTTCACATCACCCTCTCAAAGCCTCGTGTCTTTTCTTCTTTCACTAGACAGAGAATCACATCGCGTCCAAGTTTAACAAGGTCAGTCTCTTATTTTTCTATATTATTTGGTAACGATTTGATCAACTTATATTAAGATCTCATAAATATAGTTATGCCACAACCAATTGGCAAATAATGTTCAAACTTTAAAGAAAGCAAGAGTTGAATACATAAGAAATTCATTTCCGTTAGTTGCATGGTACTTCGCGATCTTTTTGTTTGCTTTTAAATAGAAACACAAGGTAATGTTTTATTAAATCATCTAACAGAATATTCAATTTTATTTGCATGCATTAGAATATAACTTTGTTGTGCATGTAACAGAAATTAATACTAGGCCACGGATACAAGAACCGATCCAAGATGAGCAGACCTGGAGACTGGAACTGTAGATCATGCACCTACCTAAACTTCCAGCGCCGTGACTCATGCCAGCGATGCGGTGACTTCCGTTCGGGAGCCAGTGGAGTCAGTGGCTTAGACTTTGGTGGTTTCGGCGGTAGAGCTATGTCTGCTTTTGGATTCACCACCGGCTCCGATGTTCGTCCAGGTGACTGGTACTGCACCGTGGGAAGCTGCGGAACCCATAACTTTGCTAGCCGTTCCACCTGCTTCAAATGCGGCACTTTCAAGGACGAATCCACCGGTGGGGGCGGCGGTGGCGTAGGCGGTCCAGCCATGTTCGACACCGACCTTATGCGGTCTAGAGTCTCCGGCAACCCTAGCCGCTCCAGCTGGAAATCCGGCGACTGGATTTGCACTAGGTAACAAATTAATATATTTGGTCTCTATAGATAACTATGTTGATTAGTCGTATACATCATAGTGTATGTTATGTTGGAAGTTTAATTGATAGAGATTATTTATTGGAATCAGGATTGGTTGCAATGAGCATAACTTTGCAAGTAGAATGGAATGCTTCAGATGCAATGCACCAAGGGACTTCAGCAGCGGAAGCTTTTTCTAAGTTATACAATAATGCCGTTGAAGTAGACTTGTTTCCAGTTTCTTGGGTAATTCATTTTGTATATATTTTATATTTTTTTCTTTAATAAGTAAGGCGATGACTAGGAACTATCTTACTTTGCTCGGTGATTAAACTTAAGTTATATTTACATTAAAATGTTTTTTACTTTTAAATTTGATATTTTTCAGGCACCGTTTCAGTCAATAGAAAAGGAGAAAGAGGAGCAAGAGAGGATTAAAGATGATAATTTTGTTAGATGTTGCAATGAGAGCCAATGTTGTAACTTTAGATGTCATGTTTTTGGATGTATTATCCATTTTCTTTTCTTCCTTAATTTTCTTTTGCAGTTTTTAAAGAGTTTTATAACTCTAATCATCGTACGATGCATGTCTTTCTTAAAAGAAGATTCTCTTCTCAATTTCATCGCTTTATACAGAAGTTGCTACTTTTGTTTTTTTGTTGCCCAGCCTTTTCAATGTATATTCTAATAGACTATAGGCATAGTATAGGACCGGCTAGAGTACCGTTTTTGAACGTCAAATTTCATAAATAAAGGAGTCTAACAGTATTATGGGTGGTCCTTAGACGAAGATTTTTAACTATTCTTAAAGATTTCTGCCTAAAGACCACCAATAATCTTGCTCTAAAGGACCAAAACCATCGTAATAGGAGAATTCAACAGAGCAAATGTATCAACAACACTGGCAGCAGTGTTTTCAAATCGCGGAGTAAAGGAGAAAACAACAAACGAGATAGACAATTAAAAAAGATCGATGTTGATTACCAGAAAAAAGAAACGGATGTTCGTATGAACTCCGTAGAGTTCAAGGGACTAATCTTCGAGGTGATAGTTTTAAGAGCACCTCAATTGGGAGGTACTAAGTGAGTTCCTTAACAAAAAGTGGTGGTGAGTCTCACCACTTTTGTTAAGGACCAGTCCTAAAAATCTCAATTTAAAGAGCGATTTTTGCACTGTTTTGTGGGCACCACTAACACGTAGCGGCCCACGATTGGTTGGTTTTTAATTTTTTTTTTAAATAAAAAAAAAGATTAAGGACCCCACAAGAATCCTTAACGGATGGAGATGCTCTAATAAACTCTTGGGAGTACTATCACACTTTGTAATATATCAACCCCTTTAAGTTTTAATGTTTTTTTTGCTAATGTTTCTAATGTAGTACACTTAAGATATATATATTTCTTTAATATCATCATATTAACTTATTAACTAGGTGTTTCCTACACTATGTGCTAAAAGTTTTTAATTTAAATTATATTTCAAAACAAAAATTTGTTAATATTTTAGATTTTATTATTTTTCTAATAATATTGTAATATAAATTTTGATTTAATAAACATAAAATTTTGATAAAATATATGATTTAATTTATTTTAATTTATATTTAAGAATAAATATGTATATATTTAAAACTATAGTTTTAGATTGGTTTTCATTTTATTTATTTTGGTAAAAATATATTAAATCAACTTGTATATATATATTAAAATGATATTAAAATTGTATCATTATAAAAATAAAACTGAACATAATTTCTAATATTTATAGATAACAAAGAAAAACAAATGATATTACGATTAAAAATTTTAAATTTTAAAAATAATTGTATAAAATTCTGAAATTTTGTTTAGTAATAAAAATTGTATATTTATAAAAATAGACTTAAATAATATTTTGAAATTTATAAAACATTTATATTAGGGAAATTTTCATGTTTACCACATTATTGATACCACTTTTTATTTTTACTTTCATTAAAAAATATTTTCATAAATACCATTTTTAAGAAGTATTTTTTTTAAATTAATTAGAATTCTAAATTTTACATTTCTAAACCCTATTCTACCCTACGCATCCTTTAGCTATAAATACTAAGTCTTAGATTAATTAACCCAAAAGTTATAAATGTGTTTTTCCTCTTAAAGAATAAGGGTAAAAATGATTAAGGTAAACATGAAAAGTGGTACTAAAAATGATATTTTTGACAATTTCCCTTTATGATATCATATTAATTGATGTTTTATTTGGTTAAATTAATTTTAATGACAATATATCAATCATTACCATATTCTAAAAAGATTATCAAAGTAAAATTTATCAAAGTAAAATTCAGCATTAAATGAAATTGTTCATGTCACATTTAGGCCTAAGCTCTAATAAAAAATTGCACTTTCACTAGGTTGATGTCTTTTTAATGTTAATAAACTGACTATATTATTATTATTATTATTATAAGCTATTATTATTAATGTTAAAAGTTAAAAACCAGGTCCTTAACTGTTCATAAAAACCTTCGCCTAAGGACCACCAATGCAAATGCTCTTATATTGATTATGTATATGTATCTCAAGTTAAAAATCATGAATATACAAAAGGGCAGGCCGTGTTAGAAGATTGCACCTTGATAATAGACTTTTCTTTCATGATAATAGCCATCCATCCAACATAAGGGAACATTTACATATTGGGTCCAAATGTCGAGGATCCCAAAAGAATTAAAAACCCGAATGCCCAAACCTATTTACAACTATCGATCTTATCGTAGTCAGTTTCAATGAGATCATGAGGTTGGTTTCTTTTTCTTTTGGCTAAAATAAAGTACTTACCCAATAGCTCTCCCCGTTATATGGTGCAGATGAAGCCAAAATTGTCCATCAGCATAGAGACCATGCACTACACACCGTCAGAAACGAAACTAGCACCTTTTTATCAGAACATCAACTTCTTTAGTATTCTCCCTCTCATGAACCTGTAATGTGAATAGAGCATCTTAACTACCATGAATCCAGTGACAAATGTCTAGAAAAAAATATAAGAAAAAACGTTACTTCGGTGGCACGAATGGTATATCACAACCCTGAAAGAAGAAACAGAGGGAAAATGCTTAACATGATTTAGAAAACTAAATATCCATGGAAAAAGACAAACAAACACTGATATGTCAATTATTTTCTGTCTTTGATGCAGATAGATAGTTAAAACAAAACAAGTTAAGGAGGAGTTATTGGTTCTTTTACTTTAGAGTATTTAGAAATCTATATAGTATTTACGAATCAATGTAAAATATATTAATTTTTAAATCTAACATACAAATTTTAATTTGTATTTACAAATCCGGAGGTTTTTCTTCGGATTTGACTCTTTGTATTTTTAACAAAGAAATCCATGCAAATCCCTTATGAAATCAAATTCATTAGTAAATCCGGATGATTGAATAACACCAGATTTAAATTAGCATTTATAAATCATGAAACCAATAACACATGATTTTAATATGAATTTTAAAATCATAGAATCAATAACACTTGATTTAGCTTAGATTTTCAAATTCATTAAAATGCAAGAACCAATAACCTCCACTAAAACTTCCACCATCCAGGAATAGGGACAAGCGTTTCAACGTACGTCAAAAGAAGCCCACAGGTACAGAGCCGGCTCGTATAATTATTGGACTGGAAGCAGATCTTAAAAATTGGCCTACTTGTATTCATTTTTATAAGAAGATTTTTTTTTTTTAAATTACACTAGAGTAGTCGAAAACTCAACTTCCTTTTCTTATAAACTTCGCATTACCATTAGAGCTACCTGGTAAATAATGTTTATGAGAGGCCGATAAAATTAACAAATTTTGGTGGCCGGAAGCACCAGCTTCTTCCGCTTCCGTCCAAGGCTGTGTCAGATGCGTCTTGGATGACACGGTAGACTAGTTTTTCTCTCTGTTTTCAAACTAGTCTCAACATTTTCAAACTTACCGGATGTTGAAACTAGTCTCAACATTTTTCAAACTAGTTTCAACATTATTTATCAGATAGCTCAAATCCGGGTTGGATGACACGGTAGAAGCGGTATGCTAGTCTACCATGTCATCCATGTCATCAAACTTACCGGATGTTGAAACTAGTGTCAACATTTTTCAAACTTTTTTTCCAATGTCGCAGCTGTACAGGTATAGAGGGAGAAACTAGTCTCAACATTTTTCAAACTTTTCTTCTCTAAGTTGTATGCAACCAATTCTGATTCTCTTCCAATTGATTCTTTTCCATCAATATTTACTAAAACTAATAGCAATCCTGCATAGGTTATTGC